>CAJNRD030001116.1:6561931-6585886 GCA_905319865.3 Cotesia congregata
AGTGGGATGCCGTAGAGAAGGGTAGATGGACGCATCGTCTCTTACCAAAGATCGACATTTGGCTAAACCGGAATCACGGTGAGGTCAACTACTACCTAACACAGATGTTGTCAGGACATGGCTGCTTTCGGGCTTATCTTCACCGCTTTAGGCATGATGACTCTCCGGAGTGCCCGTCCTGCCCTGGAGCCACTGAAGATGCAGAGCACGTTTTTTACGAGTGACAATTCAACCAGAGTCAATCGTAGAAGCAATGCTGTCTTCAGAAGCTGCCTGGAATGCAACGAACACTTTTGCCACAGAAGTGCTTACAGAGCTGCGTTCCATCGAGAGAAAAAGAGCAAAAGACAGAACCTAGAAGGAAGAAAACATCTTAGCCACCAGAAGGAAGAGCGGCAGCTAATTCTTCCCCCCGCGAAGAAATGCTTTACGGCGGTACCATGGGGGATCAGAGGATAGAAGAGAAAGGGGTTTAGGGTTTAGTGGGTAGGGGCGTCAGCGTCAAGTTTTAGTATGACGCTGCGTCGAGTCGCCACATATCCGGGCCAACATCTATGCCTAGAATCCGTAAAAAGGATTCCCCCCCCCTAAAAAGAAAAAACACACACACACACACATACACATACACACACATACACATACACACATACATACAGACATAGTGACACCCTCGCGGGAATAGTCAGGGAAGCTTCCTAGGACCTCAAAACGTCGAGATATGATGAAAACTCGATTTTCGAAAAACGGGGTAAAACCAATAACTTCCCGATTTTTGAAAATTTTCAATTTTCTTAACGGGAAGTTAAAAATAATTTTTATGAATTTTTAAAAGCCCGAAAAATTGTCTATTTCCTTTCAATCAACTCAGAAATAAAATATTAACATCCATATTTTTCCACCGTCTATTTTTTTCCAGAATTAAAAACACAAATCTGAAATTTTTCTACAATTTAGACTTGATTGAAATCGCCTCGAATTTTTCATATCTTTGAATACCTTTATTATCTACTGACTTTGGCTATTTCGCATTACTTTACGTAATATAACAAAATCCAGAGTTGCCATAGGTACAGTAATCTTTAATCTACAAGTTAGAAATGATAAATAAATAATTTCAAGTGTATTAACGTTTTTTTAAGTAGTATTATATCTTCAATTGCTTCATGTACCACTACTGCATAGGAATTCGGATATACTTAATTGATCGGTTGCATTAAAATAGAATTATACGAAAGTATTTTGTGTATTGAGCCTGCAGTGTCTGACGAGTAAGTAAAATTTGAAACGAATAAAAATGACCCGTCTTGTAGTATCTGAAAATACACATGAAATAAAGTGAAATTATTAAAAACAAATATGAAACTAAACAGATTTCCACTTCCATGTTTTAAAAACCAAATATTCCGAGATAGAAATGGCTATAACATCATAAGATGCGATTTCAGTAGTTTGTTAGTTTATAAAATCTACAAATGAAAACTATATTTATGTATTTGAATCCTTGAGCAATCAAAAATAGGAAAGAATAGACAAATTATTATTAAAATATGTGATGATACAATGTGTGTTCAAATTAGTCGTACGGCATACGCAGAATCCTCGGCAATATGCGATAAAAATAATAACTAATATTCAAACAGTAAAGAATTGCTAAAACTTAAAAAATTTTTAAGCAGTACTTAGTTCATTGTAATTGAACTGCAGAAGTTCTGTATCGTATTGATACGCACTAGAAAATTTGAGTAATATAGTAGCTATAGATATTTGTTCGACGCTCGAAAATGTATCAGTGACAATATTGTTGGTACCTGACACGTGTCGAATATTAGTCATGAAGTGGAGTCTTCGGAACTATCAAAGTAATATTCTTTCAGTGCATTTCTTGTAAACTTGCTGCAGTGGCTAGCAGTGGCTAACAATCGGTATGAATAATTTCATACCAATGTTTTTGAAGTTTTTGGATTCACGGACAAAAATCGCCTTTTTTCATATACTTTCTGTTATAAAACTGCACCAATTTCAGATATAGATGATTTAATATGAATTATCCATTCATCTTCGGTTTTTGAGTTAATCAATACCGTTACTTCAGCGAAGACATGTTTTTCCACCTTTATAGTTTCTTCAAGTTCAGGTATCCTTTGCGACTGATCTTTCCAGGATTTTTTTTGTGTGTAAATTTGTAAAAATATTACAAAATTAAACAAACTAAATAAATATTTTTTTAAGGAAATATATAAAAAAGTAATTGAATAAATAAAATAGATCATTTTTGTGGATCAATTAATTTCTCGGCAAAATATGTATTCGAAACAACTATATTTGATAAGATTTTGATTTTAAAAAATGGTGTACTCATGTCTTTATTTATTACTCTTTGCTACTATACCGTTTTTTAAAAGAGGTATTATTATTAATTTTTTGAATATTTATCTAATTTTGTTTTTTTTTTCTTTTTAGAAAGAGCTTGAGAGAGCCAGATTGGAGCAAGAAAATGCTACAACAGCCAAACAAAATCTAGAAAAAAGACTTCAAGACGAAAGTATGAGTTTACACACGTCGTATTCAGATTTAGAAGTTTCACAATTAAAATCTGAAATCGAGGTTAGTAGTTTTAAAAGTATAAAATAAATTTTCACTGTACCTGTACCGAAGTTTCAATCTTTGCTCCGTTTTGAGGAAAAACAAGATTACATTTTTTACTTGAGGGAAAACTAAAAAATTTCCTAACAAGAATTGAACTAGTTCAAATTGATACGGTCACTATGCTTAGGTACAATGAAAGAAAGTTTGGTAAATTCAAACGTACATGCCTTATAAGCGCTCATATTTTGTGTACACAGAAAAAAATGTTCAATTGAGCCAAGAAAATATTTTTCTCCCTAATTATTTTCTTGAGCGAAAAAAAAATTTTTTTTTGACACAAGAAATTTCACTTATTCCAACAAAATTAATTCTCTTACTTTAAGAAATACGTATCCAAGAAAATTTATTTAAGTCAAGAAAATCTTCTTGTTTTGAGAAAATTTTTCAGCCTTTTGCTCCAAAAAATTTAGTTCTTGATAAAGTAAATTTTCATTAATATTTTTATTAATTTTCATTAATATTTTTATTAATTTTCATTAATATTTTTATTAATTTTCATTAACATTTTTATTAATTTTCATTAATATTTTTATTAATTACCACAACTTCGGTCTTCCTTGATCCACATGAAAATTTTCTTGAGCCAAGAATTTTGTTCTCCAGTCAAGAAATTTTTCTTTCTGAGTAAATATTTTGAATTCATTTTTAAACTTTTTTTACATCTAATAAGGATTAAAAATCAATAATTTACTAATTTTTAAATATATTTTGCATTATGTTCATTGAGTTAGAAAATAAATGATAGTATTGTTGTTATTTTAAATTTATAATAGATTTTTAAAAGATAAGTAAATTTTACCCTACTCGATAAGATATCATCACGTCATCAGCAATACGAGGTGACGAACAAATATATTTTTTATTATAATAAAATCGATTTTCAAAACAAGGAAATTATATTTCCACTAAACTTAATTAACTAATTTTTTTTATAAAATTTGACACACTTTTATAAAATCTAAATAGTAAAATTTCATAAAATTTTATCAAATTTTTTCCCGGGTTCTTTACAAAAAGTTATGAAATCCCAAAAAATAAACAGTTTCACTGTAATAAATTGCGCCTCGCTCACTTCCACAAGAATATGAAATAAAAATTTATTCTTTACAAAAAGATATAAAATAAACTAATGATTTTCAAACATCGAAAAGAATTTTGCTGCAATTATAAAATTAAACGAAAATTTTTTTGTACGTAATTGGTGTGTGCTATTGAGTACCCCAAATTTTTTCAAGTCTGATACCTAGTTTAATGTTTACAAATTTATAGGTAAGTAGATTCTCAGAATTACATAAAGAGTAAAATATTCTGAAACTACGCACACCAAGCACCTACGTTCAAAATGTTTTTTTTTTTTTATTTTTTTTATTTTTAAAGTTGCAACAAAATTTTTTTCAATTTTAGAATATAACGTTTACTTGTATTTTTTTTATTTTATATCTTTTTGTGAAGAACACATTTTTTTTTTCTTTTATTAGTCTTGTGAATGTGGACGTGGCGTGATTTGTTACAATAAAGCTGTTTTTGTTGGGATACCCTTACTAACACTCGCACCTATTCCGACCCAATAACCAAAGTTGCAGTGCAGAAGTTGCTATCGAATGATTGGTGTCCATTATATGTTAAGCTGATTACATATCCAGAATTTTTAAATATTGCTGTTAGATTGACATAAATCTGCTGACGCAGTTTGATGTCAGTGTGAGACGAAGATTGGTGGCAAACTGACTGCAAAAATTGGAAAGCCAGAATCTGCTGTCAGTCTACAAATAGCCATCAGTGTATGGCGTTTTGGCTTAGCCTAACTTAGCCATATGTTATTAATAAAACAGAAAATTCTATAGTTTCTGTCAATCTGTATACAGTTTGCAACCAAATGTTACGAATAAATTTTTGCAATCCGTCTGTCATCAATCTGCTCTTCAGGTTGACACCAAACTGTGTCAACAGGTAGATGTCAGTTTGCTACCAAGTGCAAACATCGATTGGAACAGTTCAAGTTTGAACTCAAGGTTTCTAATATAAAAACAACTTTATTTTTTAGATGTTAAAAATGGAACTACAACGCGCTGAAGGAGAATTAGAAGATCGCTGTTGGTCACCACCAGTTGGACTGCAGCACTGGTTACAATTAACTCATGAAATTGAAAATAAATCTTATACAAAGAAAAAAATATCTGCAGAGAAGCAATTGCAACAAGCTCGAGAAGCAGTAAGTATTTTTACAGAACAATAATTCAACAAAAATCAGAAAAACGGTCCACATTTTTAAACGTACTTAATTCTGAAAGATCGACTACAATATTAAATTTTTTTTAACTCTTCGAGATCAGAAACATATCTTTCCTAAGTATTATCACTAGCGATATGAAATGGCCATTAATTTTTACTTCGGTGAAATTACAAACAATTAATGAGCATTCACACTTTCAGTTTTACTGCGAATTATATGAAACAAATTTTTTTCATGTCAAAGTTGTAACGAGAAATATCTTCTTCTTGAGCTAAAATCATTCAAAAAACTCACAACCATACATTCAAGCCATATTTATTGATTTTTATTTAAAGTAATATTTATTTCTTCAATTTTGTTTGTCGCGGCGCCAATTGGCTCAATTGCAAGTAAGAATACTGCTACTACAATTTATTGATTCTCATATTAAAAATCATTAGACTTACTTTTCAAAGAAATAGAAGTATTAAGTTAAATCGAACTTCAATATTTCTCGGTGATTCCAAACAAGTTATCACCCAGCATAAGATAAATGGTTACATAAAAATGAAAAATAATGCCACTTAAAACATTGAATTTTAGATTTCCTATTCCAAAGTTCGAAGATTTTATAAAGGAATATATTGTTAATTTTTCTATCAATTTATGTTAGCTCAATGAGAATGAGTTAGTGCACGCCTCAAAAAGCAAACGCGTATGAATAGACATGTATCAAGATAACACTCTAAAGTTACAATCTCTAAGATGATAAGTAATCCACCTTATATTTTATGAAAAATTATTTTATGTAGCTAAGGTAAGAGCCCCAGTAGCTGCTCATGTATCAGTACATGCTCACTCCATGTGATTGTATATCTATATTCACAAATATAGATATACAAATAATATACAAATAGATATACAGCTGATAAAGAAAAATGTTGAAAATTTCCAACATTTTAAATTCTTGTAACACGAATGCTCTTTCTTCTCACAAGCAATTTTTTCTCTGTGTATGAAGAAAAACTTCACAAACTTATAGCATAACAAATTTTTTTGGAATAAAATTAAAGCCCTCCACTAGTTGGAATCAATTTCTCATATGATTTAAATAAAAAATGTTTTTGAGAAATCTCATCCTACAAGTTGGATAATATTTAATTCCATTTCAGATGAAACGATCGACTTATCAAATTTGCTATGCGTTGTATATATTTAATTGGTTTAAGTTATTAATGATTCAAAGTATTGTTCCTTTTCATTTCTATATAAATTTTACTACGGCATAAATCTTGAGTTATGCTTACATGTTAATTCCCACTATAGAGAGCTTGTCGATAATCGCTGAAAATATTTTTATTTTAATAGATCGATTTATTAAAGTACTACCATCAGTTGTAGAATTTAAAGGTGGCATGTTATAGAAAATATTTCATCAGAGTATCGCAATCAATGACTAGTTCGTGAACTAATATTAGAAATCGTTTAATAATTAGTAATCATTTTCTTATAATACATTTAAAAACTTTGAAATAATGAATATTTTCTCTTTAGTGTGAAAAATTACGCAAAAAACGATCAAGTCTAGTAGGAGCATTCGTATCGACTCATGGAAAATCAATTGATGAAGTTGACAAGAGTATTGTTGAAGCAAGAACGGCTCTGAATGAAGTGACCGCTGAATTACAGGAACGGGTACATCGTTGGAAACAAATCGAGCTACTCTGTGGATTCAACATTATCAACAATAACGGATTGAGTTATCTTGAAAATATTTTGTATCGTGGCGCGCCAAATGGACGCAGCTTAGCATTACGAGGTAAAGATGATTCATATTTGTTTTTCATTTAAACATCATAATTTTTCAATTTAGATATGTAGTATGAAACTTGAATCCTCAAAAATAAACTTCAGACTCCGTAATAAGAAAGCAAAGAATTCAGTGCTCAACAATATCATTATTAAGAAAAACATAATTTGAACGTGATTTAGAATCTCAAACCAATCCTATGTAATTCCAAAGCCCATTTTTAATTAGAATATAGAAAACTCCCACGCAGCTGAAGTCTTATCACAATCCAAATATATTCCCTTGCTATTTATATTACCGCAGTATTTCATCTGATGCCTTTTCTAACCCAAAACCGTGTTGTGCAAAGCTTTCTGTCACAGTATTAATTTCATACAGGTAAACATAAATATGTTAACACATGTATAGTTAACTAGCTCAATAAGATTACCCATCAAGCATTGAAACTAATTTTTTTTCTTTCCCACTACTGTTGCAATTTTTTGATTTATCCATTCGTGAATAAAAAAAAATATCCAGGGTAAATGCACCAGTAGTTGACCGATTAAGAGTTTTCAGATTTTGAATTTATCAAAAATTAATTTCTACAGGGTTAATGATGATAGTTAACATATTATATCATTTATTAATAGATAAGTTTCAGATATGTGATGTCATTAATGAAAATTCCATTAATATTTGCTTCAGAATGTAGATCAGAGGAAAATACTAATAATTGATTGGTGTGATCCAATAGTTGACCGCGAAATGAACCAGTAGTTGACCGATTAAGAAATTTCGATAATTTTATCAATTTAAATCGATTCTTTATGTTTAATTTTTTATCTGTATATTTTATTGTTCTACTAAGCTACACTTACATTATTTATCAATATAACTTTTTTTTAGTTTATAAAAACACATGACAGTATAACATACTAGCAGCCCTCCCCGGCTTCGCATGGGTATTTAATAAAAATTTCAAAATTAAAAATTATAATACACACACATAAACTCTTCTATTTGCGTCATAACTTAGGTTACTAAAAAAAAGAAAACTATAAAGAAAGTTTGAATATTATTATTTTAATGATTTATTTTGTTATTATTTTTTATTTATTTTTTTATTTTTTAATAAGTATTTGATTATTTTCTTTATTTCTAATTTTTGTAAAAATATCATACATACAAATAAAAGAGCAGGATGAGCGGCGACCACGCAACTTTTTTCTAGTACTTACATTTTTAAACTCATGATATCTTTCGAATGAAATGTCCGAATTGAATAATTCAAAAAGTTGTATAAAGGTATTGCAGCAGTCTTGAATATGAAGTAATTTATTTTGATAAGGATTAATACCAAGATACAAATAAAGAGCCTTTTTTAGCGGCATTTTAATTAAATTCTTAAAATAAAAGAACACTTATTGTGGCATAACTATAATAGTTAGACATATGCTGTCGCGACACTTTTTGTAAATAATGTGTTCCACAAAGTCGTAGTACATTATTTTATTCTATCATCAATAGTTTTCGCAACGCATGCGATGCAAAAAATATTTTAGGTAATTTTTTTACACTTTAGGTTACATTATTGGTGTTTTAGTAAGAATCCCTAATTTTTTGTACATGTTTAGTACGAATATTTATTCGCTAATACTTTCATCATCGAATTTATTTTGAACTCCTTCATTTCTTGGTTTTCGAGCACGAATTTCAATATTTTTTTTTTTTTTTTTTTTTTTTTTAGTATGAAGATCTTGTTGTTTTCGCTTTTTTTAGTTTCTTTTCTTCGTTTGCTTATGTAACTTTAATTGTTTTGCTTCTATTTCTAGTTGAATTTTTTTCATTTCTAATTCGTAATATTGCTGTGACATTATGGCGAAAATCTTCTTTTTTTTTGTTAGTGGATTTTATAGAAATCTAACTATTGCATTCATCCTTATGACGAAACGGTTGAAATTTTTCTATTTTTCGACTCAGCTTGACAAACTAATTCAGAAAATACATATGATTCAATAGTTTATTTATATGTTGAAGATGAATATCGAGAAATAAGGACCACCATATGTGGAAAATTTTTTTATATATATGTATGTATTTATACATAATGCGACTTGTCACGACGCCAGCGTTTACAATTCTCAATAGATCCTAATGAAATTCATTATAGTTATTCTTTGGAAGATTTTCGAGGTAAAATTTAAAGACGAGCTAAATTGATTAATTCGTTTAGAAATGACAGTTACTTAACATTGTCAAAAACTTCTAAAAATCACATTTCTGTAGATTCTTCTTGACATAACTTTTGATTGCAATAACTTATTGAATTTCTGTAATTCGCAACTGAAAGCTCATGAAATACGCTTCAATTTTTATAAAGAAGTCAATATACGAATTGAATCCCGGTAAAAATAGACGGGAAAAAATAGACCTGGAAAAAATAGACCCGGAAAAAATAGACTGGAAAAAATAAACTCGGAAAAAATAGACCCTACAGTAATACATTTAAAACAAATTTTATTAATGAATTTGAACAAAGTCTTAAATCCAATAACATTTAAATCCAGTAAATACCGTTATTATTATACGAATACTATTTTAATAATACTATTTATTTATTTAAGTAATTTATTTTATAACATATACTTTGCAACTTACTAATCTTAACATCAAATGTAACAATATTCTACACAGTAGAATGGTTTGAATGTGCGTTTTATTCATAAATAGACCAACACAAACGCGGGTAATGGTGTTGTGCCCTTTTAACATGGTTTGAATGTGTGTTTTATTTATAAATAGGCAAACACTCTAGGACAAGAAACTTACCAGTTTCAGTTAATTAATTATACCCTTAGAATCATCAAATAATTCCTCAGCTTGCTTTTGTTTTACGTAGTTTTTTAATCCATCAAATCACTCCAAAATATTTTCTTTTGTGATAGAAGCTCGAGCGTTTGAGAGTGTTTCGGTATTTTTTAAAGCTATATCAGAATGTCTGTGTAGAAGTAAAAAAAATTATTTTTTTCCTGGCATATTATTAATAAAAGGATTAGGACATTTATCATCAATTAAAAATTTTTGTACTGCATCCTTAACATCTTTAGAATGCATCGAAAAGCCAAGTCTAGCTTTCTCGATTATCTATTTGAATGATCTAGTTATTGATAAAGAATATGAGGGCCCATTTTTGTTTCATGAGGAATACTTCCATTTATAGTTTTTATACTTTTCTGGGTTGGAAAATTTTCATATATAGATATATCTGCAATTATCACTGTTATGAATAAATAACACATACTTATATTTACTTGAAACATCAGCTGAATTCGGTAGTCATAGTATTTAATACATAAAAATGATAAAATAAGTTATTTTATTATTATTACGACATAGTAACTGACCGATTCAAGTCAATTCGCAAGGAGAATAATTGGTTGCGTAACAGTTCAACCGAAGACAAAATAACCGCGACAAAATAACCGTGACAAAATAACCGACGACAAAATGATCGAACGACAAAATAACAAAAATCCGTGGTTATTTTGTTTGTGTTTATTCAAAATTAGACCAACACAAACGCGGGTAATCGTGTAGCGCCCTTTTAACATGGTTTTTGTGTGTGTTTTTTCGAAATTAGACCAACACAAACGCGGATAATCGTGTAGCGCCCTTTTAACATGGTTTTTGTGTGTGTTTTTTCGAAATTAGACCAACACAAACGCGGATAATCGTGTAGCGCCCTTTTAACATGGTTTTTGTGTGTGTTTATCCAAAATTAGACCAATACAAACGCAGATAATCGTGTAGCACCCTTTTAACATGGTTTTTTGTATGTGTTTATTCAAAACTAGACCAACACTTGAGCTTTTTATCGTATGCGCTAATAAATAAAGTACGAAAATTTCATACTGAACATTTGAATTTTTTGTAAACATTCCTATAAATGGTTATTTTGTCGTCGGTTATTTTGTCGCGGTTATTTTTTCTGCGGTTATTTAAGCGTGACACCGAATAATTTACATGAATTATTTTCGGCGTTGTAGAAATTACGCAGTAGATTGCAAAGTTACGCGTACATTCTTAAATGCGCTACCATCAGCTGTAGCCCCTTACATTTTGCTGTGCTGCAGATACTTTAAACGCGTTTGGAAATGTATGCTATGAATAATGATTATTATTATTATTATAAGTTGATATTTATTCAAATAATATTTTTGAAACTATAACAAATTTATTTACTATTAATTATACAATATTAATTAAACAATCGGTCTACTACTGGTGCATTTACCTTATTTATTTTTATATTTATCTTATTATTTTGTTTTTTTATTTTTATTTTTTCAGGACGAATAAGCAGTAGTCAAGACGACCTAGATGATGACGGAGGTTCATTGTACGCACAATCAATTTCTGGTGCAGCAGGTAAGACGGAAATGGATACCCATGAGCACCTCGATTAACCCTTAGTTAGTGTTTTTTATTTTTTGTAATTCGTTTGTAAAGTTTGTTTTTGTTATATTTATATCGTATTATGAAATAATACGTATACTTTCATATTTATTTTCGATATTTTTTTTCGTTTTTTTTTCTCCAAAAAAATATTCTTTTTATTAGTAATGTTTATGATTAGTACATTTTAATTATTTTTTCAATCTCTTAGGAAGATCGGAGTGATTCCAATAATTGTTATTTTTTGCAATAAAATCGTACATATATGTATATGAACTTATCTTACATGACAACAAGTAAATTCGGTTTTTACTTTTTATAATTATAGTAATTATAGATTTGCTAAAGTTAATAGAATTTTATTATAGGGTTATTAGAATAACAATTTTTTAAATTTATTCTTTTAGTTTTTTTTAGATAGATCACTTATATGTTATCAAATTTTATTTGTTATACCTTGTTAAGCAACTGAACAATTAAATTAGTAGATTATATAAATTCTAATTAAAACTATTTGTTATTTATTTCTCAAACATCAATATGAAATGTCAAAAATCATTGATTCCTCTTATTTTTTTTTTTAATAATAATAATAATGCGGGAGTTTGATCTATTTATGCTTTTTTAATATTTAATGGAAAATTTTCTTTTTTGAGGCTTTGCATATGAATTACCCTGAAAAGTTTATAAATTTTAATATTTCGCAACATATTTAAAAATTAAGTTTTTTTTTTTGTAGTTCATCATATATTAGAAAATATTGATGATAAGAAACTGTGATAGTGAGATCTATACTCGGCTGCCATTGCGGCAGTTTTTTCAAACATAGTAGAGCTAAGTTAAATTGAAATGATAAGAAAATAAACCCCTACTGAAACATAGATGCGATCAATTAATTTTTTTCAAACGAAAAACGAACTACGAACCTACGACTAATACCTGGATCCTAAAAGATGATACATTTCGTGTAGATGTACCCGTTTTCTTTTTTAAATTTAATCATTGCTTAAGCATGAGCCCGTGGATTCAAAAATTCATGTCGAGTGGGTATCAAACATCAAACCAATATCGTTACGAGATTTAACCTTTTCGAACCTTACCCATAAGTAATGGGAAGCTTGAATAGATCCGCCCATGATTCCAAATAATTTATGTCAGTGGCGCGAGCCACTAACATACAACTTTTAGTAGATTTTCTAAAAACCCAAATTGTGCGCTTGTCTCAATGTTTTGACTTTCAAACAAATTTTTCATTTTTTGTCTCAGCTAATTGAGTTGATTCGAAGATAATTTGGTTTAAAAAATTTATCTATACGATACAATATATACGGGTTATTCCACAACAAATTGAGAGTTTAAAAATTTTTTATATTGGATTTCCTAATTTCTTTTTTACCCGTTGAAAAACACTGTCAGGTAAGTTTTAAGATTTTTTGAAAAGATATAAATGACCGTTAATAGATCCCACTTTTGAGTGGGCCAGTACCAGTGCAGTCAGATCATGAGTAAAAAACAGCACAAAGCGTAATATCGGGAACTAGAACGATGTCTTCATACCTATCTAGAAAGTACCCGTTACCACAAGACCAATAAAAGTGACAAAAGGTTTAGGCTAATCTACCTATTATGCAAAATAATCTGCATCAGTAATGCAGGCTGCTAAAAGATGGTGAGAAGCAACTTCTTTTCGCCACTTTATGTGGAGCTTTCTCTGCTTTTAATTTAATTCTCAAACAGGCTATCCGTCTTTGTTGCACTTGTACGGTAAATGGAAACTTAAAAATCAATATTATCGTTATTAATTAGAAATCAATAAAAAGGTGCTCTGCTAGGAAGTAGAGATTTTTTTTTTAATTTTCATTTATTTAGTAGAAATTTATGAAATTGCAATGCTAGGGAACGTCTTTTAACAGAATCTCCATTTAATAATCTAGTTTTTGAATAGTCACATACACCCATGCATCTAATTTAATAACCCATCAGCACTCCTATTATGAGTATTTTATTCACGTTTATCTTAAAGCGCTAATAAGTTTATTTTTCAAATGGAAATGATCAGTAAACTTTTTTCAATCTTCAAATGATTATAAGTCTGTAAGAAATATTTTCTTCGTGCTCCCCAGAAAAATATAAGCATTTTGCTCATCACGGGACTAAAGGCGTAAATTTCAAAATCGCATGTCCGGTCATTGCCGGTGTCGCTTTTAAAACTGTCATCTTAAACACCTTCTACTACGGAGTTTTGTTAAAGACATCAAATACTTAACAAAGCCTCTGAGGAGAATAAATTACAGAGGTTTTAAAAAAGGATAAATTTTACACCAAAGCTCCTATCCTTGAACAGAATGGAAATAAAAAATGAATGTGTCCATGTCATTTCGCGTTTCAGATGCCATAAAAGCGTATATCGGCAAAAGGTACCGGTGAAAAGCCATAAGGGCGCATAATAAATTTTTTTTCGGGAATCGACGTATATTTTCGTCCGAAATGTGCAGAAATGCAAAAAAAAAAATTTTATACGCCCTTATGGTTCTCGGTACCCACCTCGAATGACATAAGGGCGTATAATTTTTATACGTCCTTATGTCATCTGTAACATGATTTGTCTAATTCACAATTTAATGACTCTGTAAGCAAGCTTTAGTGCAATTGACAATATTTAGCAGAGCCCGTACGAAGAGGTGGATCCGTAAGGCATTATTTTATACATCAATTTTTTGTAAATCCATAAAATCTTTGCATCTACGTACCCTCCCATCTTGATATCCAAACGTAGATATTACGTTAATTCATTGAATTAGCGTTGATTTGGTAAAAAGTTATATGCAGAACGGCATTAATTTTCTTTCATTTTCAATTCGCTTTCATGTAGAAACGAGACCCGCCAAATTGAGGCAAGTTAAACTCAATTTTGAACTCATAGAAAAAGAGCCAAATAAAGAAATTCAATTTACTACAAAATTTCCATGGTGGTAGCATGTAATATGCTTTGTTACGCCTATTTATCAAAATTTTACCAACAGTAACCTCTTATTGTAGTGTATGAAATATTATTTATTTTTCATTTTTATCATTTCGTCAATCGTATTTTTCTACGTCTAACTTGCACTGTAGTAATTCTTTACAAGTTCAATTGTGTTTAGTTGCGATTCTCCGCTTTAATGACCACCAAAAGGTTAATTTTTTTATTTGATAATGCAAAAAAAATGAATAAATCTAAAATATAATTGTAAGTAAATTTTTATTTTCAGGTGGCTTAGAAAATATTAGCTGGAAGGAATCATCTTTACCACCAGATTCGTCAAGTAGTGAAACAGGAAAAGAAACACCACCAGAAGTACATTTTACATTAGGAGATGATGATTCAACACCACTGTCATCATCTAAAGCATCATTAATTTGTGATAAATCATCAATAGCTCGTTCATTTAGTCAAGATGCAAATATTTCGACTAATGATGATACTAGAAACAGTATATCATCATTTTCGAAGACTTCACTTTCTGATAATTCACTTTTGGATTCTTCAGATAAAAAAAGTCAAAAGAGCTTGCGTGAGTTACCAACTGTCATGGCGGTTGATGATGAAACGCAGTCAACCGACTCCAATTCAACTGCTGACAATGATGAATTAAAACGACGACGAAGAAAATTATTTCCCGCATTCAGAAAGAACAAAGGAAAAAACACGTGATTTTTAACACAAATTTCAATAAAATAAATTCAATTGATAATAAAATTAGCGCTTCCATTAAAACTTGAGCCAATTTTTTTTTTTAGAATTTTTAATGTTGATTATGAATTTAAAAATAATCAAAGTTTTTTTGCAAGTGCAATTACCAAAACTTTAAGCAATAATTTACTTTAATTCAGTAAAGAGAGTGTAAAATTAACTTATTAAAATGATTTGACCGTCGTGTTTTATTAAAATTCTAAAATTTATTAATTTTAACCGAATTTGTAAATCAAAAATATTTATTTTAAATTTCCAAAAGAAAAGATTTTTTTATCTTACTTCAAATAGAATTAACTCAAACGTACGTAAACTTTTTACATAGGTTTTGGTAATGTCATGGAAATAAATACTTATTCGCATACGTGATATTATGTATAATCGTTACAATTACATCTGACTTTATTAATGATCATGATCATAAAATAGTTATTCTGGTGAGCAACGTAAAAAAAAAAGTTGATAATGTTTGCAAGCATTTTGAATAATTTGGAATTTCAATTTTGTTGAAGGTAAATAACCGTTTAATAAAATTGTTTCAAATCTTCTTGGGAAATCATAACTTAGATATAAATAGACCAAATTTGTTCAATTTTCAAGATCAATAAATAAACCTACAAAGCTTCCATTGATCTTTAAGATGGAATAAATAGTTTACACAAATCTAATCAATTATTTCCTATAACATTATAGAGTAATTGTACTAAAAAGTAGGTTTTTAAATAATTCATATAAAATTTATGGTAATAATTAAATTATAAAGAGTTGTACCTCGTAATTTCGATGAAAATGACAATATAAATAAGAAAGATTTTCTTCTGTGAAAATATTAGGATACATCGATTTTGATTTTAAAACATAATCTTGGTAATAGGTAAAATTGTCTGAAAAAAAAAAAAAAAAAAAAAAAAAAAAAAAAAAAAAAACCATTTGCAATATAATATTAAATTGATAAGTACTAAGAGATATTTATAAACTTAGTATTAATTTAATTAATATAATGTTTATAAGTTATCAGTAAGAAGTTTAAAATAATTGATTCTAATAAATAATTGTATATTGAAAAAAATAAAACATTATTCTTTTAATAGAACGGCATTCTCATTTGTACAAATAAATTGTAAAAAATTGTACATAAGAGAGAGTTAATTTCAAAATCACCGCATCGAAATATATGATAACTTTTAATAACTCAAGATAAAACTTTGTATTAATTTATTCTTGAAAAAGCTCAGAATTTCTGGTACAAACTAAAATCAGAAAATGTTACTCAATTTTTAGCATGGATTTTTTGTAAAAATCCGGACATTTAGTTGCTTTCGACAATTTAGATGGAAAAATTGTGAGAATTATAATTTTGCATGAGAGTGAATGGGGAAGGTTATTTCCCTTTTCCATATTGAAAAATATAGAAGTATGCAATTATTTATAGAGATTCTCTGAGTAAAAAATTCAGTGCCGATAGCTTCCCACATAAATTTTTATCAATAGAAAGTATTCTTTCATAAATGTTTAGTATAATTTTATATTTCTATTAAGCTTCCGATTTGGAATGTTACGAATCTCCGTATTTATATGAATGGATTGTTAACTGAGTATTTTTGAATAAAAAACACAAATTTTCTGAAGAATCTCTTTTTTTTGAAAGATATTTTGAAAAAAATTTTATAAAAATTCTATGTAAATATAACTTTGAGAAAATACATCTTTAGAACTATGTGCGTAGCTAATTTCCTTAATTTAACTTAAATAAAAATATCTCTTTTTTTCTTTTGTACTAAGTTCGTTACCGCACATTTGGAAATGAGGGATGGACACTCCTTAGCAACGGTTACCATGGCAGCAGTTACCATGAATTTTTCATCTAATTACTTTCAATTTTTGTTAATTTATTCGACTGTGCTTGTTATTGTATAATTAAAATATAGCGAAAAAAAAACTTTATTTCAAACAGGTATCTCGCTAAACTTCTTGTTTCTTATTCAACTTGTGTGCTTCATAAAGGTTATATATAAAATAAAAATTAAAACAAAAAGTTACGGTGCTGTTTAAATTTAAATGTTAGATGCAGCTTAAATTTTATGTACTATTTATTCACACTCATTGTTTTAAAATTAATAATTGGTAAATTTACCTTAAGTACGTATCTAATATTTGTTAACTTTTTTTGATTAAAAAAAAAAAAAACAAATTTGAAAAACGGTTGATTCTACAGGCCATCCCAGATGCTTTCTCTGCTATTTTCAAGTTCAAAAGTCTGAAAATTTGCTTATTATGAAGTTTTGAGTTTCTGGAGCTTATAAATTTAAGTTTCATGTATTTCCGAGCTCAAAAATCTATAAGTTGCATTGGTAAAATACTTTTGTTTTAATTTTGAATTGCGATATCTCCGAACGAATTAACGGATTTTGATGCGGCATGCAGTATCCGACGAAGTTTTTTTAAGCACAAAAAGATAACTCATTACCAAAGAAAACGATCCGTTGAGAAACTTAGAAATAATTTCAAAAAAAAAACTCTTGCAAAATTTTTTATTGATCATATTTCCCGAACGAATCAACTGGGTAAGACGCACACACACATACACGCAAAAGATAATAGGACATCGTAGAAATAGTTAAATATTAAAAATTATCCATTCTTATTGTGAGAAGTTTAAACAGAATGAATTTTACGCTTACAAACCGTTTAATTTGATAAACTTGAGTAATTTTGTTTTAACTTTATAAATATTTTATGTTCTTTACAAATATTAATTTTGTTTCATTGTTTAGTTGAAAACCTTGTGTAGAAACGTATACAATTGTTATATCAATACTATGTATCTAGACTCTAAAGTTAAATTGTATTATATGACAATAGTTAAATGTATCGTACTTCATTTTTTTTCTCTTTTTTTTAATTTGGCGCCATCAATTTTTTTTATAGCTTTGTCAAGAGAGAGCGCTATCAGTAAATGAAACAAATAATTTACCAGTATTGTTATGCTTCCATCTAGGGGATGTTATTTTTATTTATTGAAAACTTTACTTATTTTATTTACTAATTTTATTTAGACGTTATTTAATTTTGATCAAAATTATTTAGTTGGTTTTAATTTATTATTCAAGTTGACAAAATATTAAAAGCTTGAAAATATGAAATTGAGGTTTACAATGACGTGATCTTAGCAATCTAAGCTCTCGATGAGAAGTGTCGTTACATAGTTTTTCCGGAGAGCTTCAAACTCCGTTCTTCTCCCACCATAACTCCCATACATATATCCACTCTTGTACATATATAAGTACACATATTTCTACTACATATAAATGATTTTCACACTAATATATAATATTTTCTATTATATTTACATACATATATTTATAAATTATATATATTGCAGTTGATTAATATTCGTATTTTGCAAATTAGATTAAGTTTATTACTATTTCTATCAATCTATAATTTATTAAAACTATGAAATAGTTTAATTGTTAATGTAAGAGATAAATATCATTTAATAATATTATTTTATAAAATCTTATTCTTTTAACATTAATTAATAATTATTTATAGGTTGGATACAGGATATAAATTGTTAATTTAATTTTTATATATTTCGTTGCAATATTATATTAAAGCAAGTTTAACAAAAATATGTTATTTAACGATCTTATTCTTTGTTAGATATTTGTTACGTTATTATTTAGCCGTTGAAACAAGGGATTGCAAGGGATCATAGAATTTTCCTCACACGTGTCTTTTATGGCTTTTCCTCAGAATCTCAAGTACCTAAGGTTTCTCAGAACTCAACTACAATGTTCCTTTGTACTCGACAATAGCTTACATTTATTTAAAACAAAGTATACTCTATAAAATAAATATTCAACGATACAGAACCTAAACTTTCTAATTTGAACAGTGTTCACTATTTAAATTATGAATTAATAAAATAATTTAATATAATCTAAATTACATTTAAATTTGCACTTCACTGCTGGTAGCGTCATCTGCTGGATGCATCTAGAGGCATTACAGTATACAAATTTAGTAACATAATTTTAACACTATAATAATGTTGGTATTAAAATTGGCCACCAGGTTGACAAAATTCGATCTTTCAGTTATCTTATTGCCTTAAGCAGCCTCTCAGTTAAATTATGCTCAGTGTTTAGTGGTGCTTGGCGTAAATAAGCGTCTATCTAGTGGTTGTATTTAATTATTTAAAAAAAATAAAAAGTAAAAAAACACTAATAATTGTAATTTATTTACATTAATAATTATTTTCAAATACTAATGTTTGAATTTTTAATTTTTAATATTTCTTCTGGTATTATTATTTAAATATTTTTAATGTTTTTTTCGTATTAACTCATATTGATATGAAATAAACAGATATTAAAAACAAGTGTTCAACGTTAATAACAACTATTAGTTAATATATAAAAATAAAAGAAAAAGTTATTCGCAACAATGGTTCTTTCTCATTGTTATAGTGTTATGAAATACACTCTTGTATTTGTCAACCTTATATTTTGGGTAAGTTTATTATAATTAATATAATTTTAAAATTATTTTTTATCAATACGAACGGAGTCTTCTTTTTGTGAAGAATTAAAAATTTTAATAATTTTAAAAGACAATTATTTTAATTAATTATATTAAAAATTTCATTTTCCAAAGAAAAAAAAATTTATTGTAATTTAATGGGTGTATGTTTTGTTTAATCTTCACTTTAATTACCTCTTTTAAACTTCTGATATTTTCTTCTTGCCGATTATAAATATATTTCCCGTTTTATCTGAAATTTTTTTCTATCTATTTAATTACACGCAATAAATAATTTAATTGTTGATTAAGCTTGAACGTAAATAAGTTGTAGAAATGTCTTTTAAAAAGCAATCTAGTAAATCTAGTAAATTTTGTTGATTTCAAAAAAAAATTTGTGACGTATTTCTAGAACAAAATAGCTTTATTGATTGCATCTGGGGTTGTACAAGAAGTCGATCTCTCTCTAAACTTTTTTCCATTTCTTTTGCTCGTCTTCTCCTATTTTATTTCGACCTTCTACTAACCAACTGCGCTCATCCTACATACATACTTACTGAGTGTACACATAATTAAAATATTCAATGTGACTAAATTTAGTTACATTATATCGGATGTTGGATGAAGTTTTGTACACTCTATTTTGTGGATATGACAACATAGTTTGTTACATACATATGTAACAAAAAAATAAGCGAAAATGTAGCAAATTCACTTTCTGTATAGAGTGCTTAATAGGTTTATGGAATAATCTTGAAAGTCGAAGAAATATTGACTAATATTTTATTTCAATTTGCGTATTAAAATGATTATTTACATCAATAGGATCAAGTATTATAATACTAAAGTCAGCTTCTCTTATAGTTTTTGAATTTTTTCAGAACTAAGTTGGATAGAAAAATTTGTTATTTTTACTATTCAATTTTTCAAATTGAATAAAAATTAGTAATTAAAAACATGTATTACTAAATTTTATGAAAATGAATAACTAACTAACTAGAAAAAAATACATAATAGCAATTTGTTCGGAAAATTAGTAAATGGTCGAAAAGAAAAATTGTTTTTTTTAATTAGCATTTTCCAAAAAAAAAAATATCCAAAAACTCATTGACCTTGCAGGCCATCCCTGAAACTTCTCGCAGTTATATAAATTGTTAAATTGATAAAAGACTTTTTTAAAAATTTTGAATACGGTTTGCTGCATTTTATTTATATTGTTATCTTTATTTCCTTTTACACAATTCAAAAGCTAACTGGCCTATGACAAGGTCTCCAAAATAATGTATGTACACAGCTTACAATATTACTGTGTATATAAAACAATAAATATATAAAGATGCGATGCAGTGCGTTATATTACAATGAATGTTAAATTATACAATTATAAATAGTAGATGTGACAAACGTATATAAGTTATGTAAGAATAGCAATTGATAAAGTAATTTAACATAGTGTCGAAGGGCTAAGTAGCTGAACAATAATTTATAGATTGCTCATATAAGACAATTAAGACATAATAATATTTTATACTAAGCTACTCATATTTACGATGATGGATACCAGGGCACTGATGCTAATGTTTCGGTTGTATCCCAGAAGGTCTAACGAACAATTGGTGTGCTCTAAGATATTGACGCAGTTTTTTAAGCACAAAAAGATAACTTGTTGCTAAAGAAATGTTCTATCAAGAACTTTATAAAATTTTTATTTCATTTTATTCTTCGAAAACCGCGATTCGATCGATCAAACTATTCAAAAGTTATGAGAGATTTAGACACAATCACACACATGCTGCACACACGTGCATATATGCATGCGAATATCAGAACAATATTGTATAGAAATAATCAGAGTCGATCGCTTCCTAGATCTTACAACGTGAAAATCTGATAAAAGCGCGTTTTTCGAAAATCAGGTCGAAGTCGATAATTTCCCAATTTTTGTAAATCATTCATTTTTATTGCGGAAAGATAAAAATATTTGACTCAATAAATTTTAAATATCATTTAATGGGTTAAAATATTGAGGACCCTTACTTCAAAATATACTATTTCTGCTGAACACTAATAGTAAATTCTAAAGGAAAATTTTCGGAAATATTTTATCTATTTTTTCTTAGAATTCAGTTTTTGGAAAAAAACCCAAAAATTGTTTCTTCACTGATAGAAAATTTATGTTGACTCAAGAGATATTTTCTCGATCTATGAATTTATTTTGGAAGACAAATAATTATTTTGCTTTAAGAATTTCTTGTCTTGATTTAGATTTTCTTGGCTTAAGAGCTATATTATCTTCTTCGATTATCTTCAATCGATACATTTAAGTTTTTCAATCAAAATAACAGTATCATTTAAGAAACTTAAAATAATTCATCAGAGATTTTAAAAACTAAATAGTCTTTAATTGTTATACCAAAAAAAATTTTTTTCTTGGAAATAATTAAATTAATGACTCAAAAAAAGCCATTCTTAACACAAGTCAGTAACATCTTGAATCAATGTTATCGCCTATCTTGAACCAAGAGACAAAAATTCTTGAAAGAAATATACACTGATCTAGTTTCAAGAGTTCAAGTTTTGAAGAAAAAAAGTTTCTTGAATCAAGATTGTTTTTCTATCAGACTGGAAAAATAAATAAATATTTCCTGAAAAATAATTAAACTTTATTGAATTGTTTGAAACTTTTCAATGAAAATGTTCAGTATCAAGAAAATAATTTCCTTGAATCAAGATATTCGTAACTCCTAAAAATTTTCTTGATCCAACATATCTTTTTATTTCTGTATAAGCCTTTAGTGTAAAATTTATACAAGCGATTTAGTTTATTCAAAAATCCATCAGTGAAATATTGAAGAGAATGTATTTACTGCCGAAAGACGAGGCTTTACGAGTAAGAATTTATTGATAGCCCGGCACTCGGTTCTTACATTACCGAGCGGGAAGTAAGCGAGTCCATAAATTGCAGCTATGCGCCGGATAGGAAGAAATGTAACGGGAGGCAGCAAAGGACATCGCTGAATGCAGGTGAATGGATTCCGTGTCGTCGGGTTCTATTTCGCAACCGGGTGCCATCCGACTGAACCATGCACCCAGTCAGCTAGATAGTGATAATGGCAACCAGTATTGGTGTAGATGCTTATTGAAATAGTAATGTGCCGTGTGTCTATGTATGGAAAATGGTACATAAATGGTATGTAGACGGAAACCCAAGTAAAATGGATCGTTGCGCGTTTATAAAGCATAAAGATACATCTATTTTGTGGGTGTTATATACCAGACATCTGGCAAAAGTACTCCATTTATGTTATTACACTTTTCGTTGGAATTTTATGATTAAATACTTTCGGTTAAGTGTTTTTGGATATTTACTGCTAAGATTAGACGAAATTTTATTTTAATACTTCCGAGTAATGGACAAATGAATTTGAAATGGTTGAAGGATGTTTACAGGTATCGCTAACTTTTAGGTATATCAAAATTTTAAATTTTAAACGTAGGCTACACAGTAAAAAATTTTGCGTCATTGCGTCAAAAAATTTTGTGTTAAAAATTTTTATGTTAAATATTTAACACTTTTTTGTGTTAATTCAACATTTATTGTGTCAAATTAACAGGACTGTATACAACCAGTTATGTTTAACAGGAATTCAAAAACAAATAAGTAGTTCTTATTTTTTCCATCACTTGCTAAATATTTTATTTATGATGCAAAAATCGGGTTTTGTTAGGATGTTATTAATGTATCTATTCAATTTGTTGGACACGAATTTTAGTTCGTCAAGCGGGACGAATGAAAGAGACGTAAGTAAGTGAGTTTAATAATCATTAAGATTAATTATTAGAATGAATAATAATTAATTCGAAATAATTTTATTTTAGTTTCTTAAAAACTTATTCACTTTTCAGAAGATTTGCTTTTTAAAATTACCAACAAAAATTATAAAAATTGTATTGACCGACCGAGACGGAATATTTTACGAGTAATACAGAATTTAAATTTATGTTGTTTGATTAATCAATGGACTAATTATATTGACAATTTTATTACTATTTAGGATAATTACTTGGATTGTACTTGGTGGACAATATTTAAGATAGAATGTGAGGGAGACAAAAATACTTATCAGTGGAAAATTTTATTCTGTATTATCTTTTAAATTTTATTTTATTTATTAATTACCCGGGAAAAAAAGTTTAGATCTGCTCTGATCAAATTTGATCTAAGCAGATCAGATCTGATATGATCAGATCAGATTTGATCTAAATTTAGATCTAAGTAGATATGGACAGATCTAATTTGATCTCCTTACATCAAACCAGATTAAGTTTGATCAAAATGAAATTGGAAAGTAGATATGAATAGATATATTCTGATCAAACTAGATCCACTCTGATCAAATTAGATCAATCCAAATCAAGTTTGATCAAGATGAAATTAAAAAGTAGATATGAATAGATCTGTTCTGATCAAACTAGATCTGATCAGATCAAATAAGATCAATCCAGATCAAGTTTGATCAAAACTAAATAAAAAATTAGATATATATATATATATATATATATATATATATATATATATATATATATATA
>CAJNRD030001116.1:6602233-6629989 GCA_905319865.3 Cotesia congregata
ATTTTATTTTTAAAGCAAATTATTTATTTACAATACATACGTTGAGCCGCGAAAACATTTGAAAATTTGGAATTTCAAAACCATTGGAAATTTTATTTTATTTAAGAAATTTTTTTTTTCTAGTAGAAATTTTTTTTTAATTGACTTTTTTTTTTAATTAATTTTATTTTAATTTACAAGCATGTATACCATTCAAGATTGAAAAAATATCAACTGCTACAACTGATTAATTTAATAATGATAATAATAATAAATATTATTACTGATAACTTTTTTATCATTTTATATATTATAAAAAAAGAATCACTTAATCGAAAAAAAAAATAAATTCAGTTAAAAGTAATTAATTAAATACCACAGTTGTGTGAAAAAAAATTACTCCAATATTATTAGGCATCATTCCTATAATATTATGGGAATGGTTCCTATAATATTATAGGAATGGTTCCTATAATATTATGGAAACTATTCCTATATATTATGGGAATCATGCCGATATTACAGTTATAATTATAGGTATCGTTCCTATAATTATAGGAAACATTCCCATAATTATAGTAACGTTTCCCAAAAATTATGAGTATAATTCCCATAATTTAAGTAATCGCTCCTAAAATGGTATGGGAAAATATTTCATTAAAATTATAGGAATGATTTCCACATTTTTCTCTCCGTGTGGCACAACAAAAAACGTCAAAGCATATTGACAGTTTATAATTTCCTAACAACAAATTTGAAGTTTTTTTTATACAAACGTTAATATTATCTAAGAATAGTAATTTTATCAATTATATTATTTTTTAGCTCTCCCTCATGAAAATCAATGATTTTAAAAAATAAGGAAGTTATTGGTTTCGCTGCAATTTTCGAAAATCGAATTCTCAGCAGATCTACATTTTAAAAAATTTCTAGGAACCAGAAATTTCCCCGCTAAATTTAACATGTATTAATTTTAGTTTAAATTTATTCTTCTGGATGGCAGTAAATTACAGCGTAAGTTACTCGTCAGTAGACCAATGTATGTGTGCTTACCATCTTTGTTGTAAAAATAATGATTTAATTCAAAAAAACTTAATAAATTAACATAATATTGTTGCAAATTATTATTAGTAGTTATCACGCTATCTTCATAATTTCATAATGTGTAACTGTTTCTTTTTCATGTGGTTATTTTTCAATTTTTCATCGCTACCTTATCAGCATTACCATCATGTACACACACTGTACATATACAATTACTCTACATAATCTTAACAGCCGATCCCATCTTTTTCTCGCGTCGCACTTACGGCGAGAAACAGTATTATCCTTGTTGCACTCGTGATGATAAAGCTAATTGCAGTTTTATGTTTTTTTTTTTTTTTTTTTTAAACAAATGAGAATTTCGAAAAAAAGCTGATATAAAATAGATAATTAATAAATCTTTTACATAGCAGAGCGTTTTTTTCGAAAATCTTCTTTGTTTAGAAGAGAAATGAAAACTGCAATGCAATCATACGGACCGGCTCTTAAGGCTAGTTTTTAAATTCAAGACATTATCGATGATGATCATTATTACTGTATTTTGATTACGATATATTTCTAAAAATATATTTTACTATGTTTGAATTTCCGTTAAAATTATATCTTTAATTTAGAAACCAGTACTTGACAATGAGCACATATGCATGCACATGTTCAGGTCAGGGAGTGCTGCTTATTTCGCGCCATGATTAACAGAATAATTTAATTTTTTTTTAAATGTTAAAAAAATTGACAATTTGTTTATTTCATTATAAACTAATAATTAAATAGGACGAGCTCAATATTGTAAAAAATAAATTCTGTTCCCTTTTCCGCTAAGCTAACGCTAGTAACACCGAGGAATAACCAAGTGCGGGAAAAATTTTCAAATTATTCACAAAAAAAATTATTTTTGACTAAAATTTGTCAAATAATGTAGTTAGTAACTTAATTTTTTTCTATCATTAGAATTATGATGAAATATAACCATAATACTTGATAGATTTCGAAAATACATTTTTTATTATTCGTTTTCTATGAACATCAGCATGTATGTATGTATGTATCATATGTATCCACATCAAAACTCGCAATGAAGTTCCTCCATTTTTACTCTTGAGTCATATTATATTGTTTTCAACTTCGACAGATCGTTTTTAAAGTGTAGATTAAATAAAAACAGATTGGATTATTGGAAGATGATGTTAAATGTGACAAGTGATAATTGAAATAGAAATATAATTATCACAATTTTTATTTATTCTGAAAAAATATTAGTTATTATTATTGTTGTTATTACTATTGTTCAAATAATGATTACTTTCAAATTTCAATACAAAATTACTAGTGTTGAGATTATTTAAACTGGTAGGTGTTAGCTGTTAATGAAGTGTCAGAATGTATATCGGACCCTAATAATCCGGTAAAATTAATTTTTTTCATGAGTACCTTAAACTCCAGTTAATTGACAATGAAATTTTTAATTCAATTATTTAAGAATCGTTTGATCAGAAACATATTGCATACCATAAGTATTGCATGGTATAATTAAAGGAATTAGAACTGAAATAATGTAAGCGATAAAAAAAATTTATTTTTCCTGCATTAGTATTTTTTTTTCTTTTGCAGTGGAACGTTCTCTAAGCATAAAATAGTAGTGTCAAATAGAATTTTTGTTACTTATCGTTTTCGCTTTCGCCCCTTCAATGATCGATTTTTGTGCCTAAAATATATGTTGTTAACGCTTATAAAAAAATTTTTTTTAATCACACCGAAAGAATGTAAAAATATTTCCAAGTAAATTTTTTTTTAATTTTATTATTTTTGCAATAAATTACATATTTATAAGTTTAAAAAAAATTTTCGAACGCCTGCTACAATCATGATTATTCTTATTTCTGTCCTTACCGTTGACATAAATGCTTTCAAATTTAAAAAGTTTAGAGTAATTCATATAACTAAAGTCGATCAGAAAGTCTAAAAGAATTTCAATTGACTTTTATCTAAGACGGGAAACGAACCGTTATGCATATAATGCATGAACCCGTGTTTATGAATAATCAACCCATGATCAGAAATAATCATACCTAATTAGGTGCAACGAACGATCATTTATTTCTGCCCACACATGGATCATTTATGATCCTTCGAGGTTTTTTTATAGTAGAGTATGAGCTTGTTCAGCCGAACTAAGTCCTGAGTAAACTTAGTTAGCCTAAGTATAGTCAAAGCATTCCCTGCTATACATATATCTATCTACTATACTATACATATCTTACTAAGTTTACTCAGGACTTAGTTCGGCTGAACACGCTCTATAAGAATCTACATAACGAAAAAATTTCAACAACAATAATTATTTTCCAAAGTCTTCGTCAATTGTGATGATCAATAATAGCAACTGATCATTACCATCTGTGATTCATGCATAACCACATATGATTAAAAGGCTGCACAATTTACTTGGTTAGAAAAATTAGTCAAGCGAATTAGTTAGCTCACTGATCGATTTAGTTGCATTAGTAGTTTAACGAATTAAATTTAGTTAATTATTCAACGGCTTAGCTGACTGAAATTTAATCAACTTATCAGCTAATAAGTTAATAGCTAAACCGATTGAGTGGCTAATTTTATTTTGTACAATTTAATTGTTAACTATCAAAAACATAGAAAATGCTCTTAAAAATAAGAAGCTTGAGATTTTTTTCAACTTTTTTCCGCTAATTCAGCTAATCTGATTTGTTAGCTTCCTAATTAACCTGATTTAATTTTCTTACTGGCCGAATTAAACAGCCCTCCAGATTCACATTCAGTTATTTATTTTATTAGTTATGACGTTATGAATAATAAAGTAGTCATGACTCATAACATAAGAATGTATGATCATGAATTAAATAATCAACAATACGTAAAAAACAAAACCTCTTGATTCGAAAACAGATGTTTTCTTAAATTTTCACTTTTGTTTCAAGATTTTAAGTTTTCTCAATTCAAGAAATTAACCACTGAATTAATAAATTGAAATTCTTGGATGAAAAGCAGAAATTTCTTCATTCATGAATTTTATGAATTCACTGAAGCACCTTACTGTTTTCAAGCAAGATAAACAATATACTTCGAACAAAAGTATTATTTTCTCTTGGATTAAAATACACGATAACATTGGCTCAAGAAATTATCGATTTATTTCAAAAATATCGTTAAAAGTAAAAACTTTTGGACTATTGTTATCTTCTATATCACTAAAAAAAAATTTCAAATACGCTTTTAAACATTTTAAAGTGAATTTTTCGTTTTTAACGAAACCTTCTTTGAAAATGTATCATTTTCATAAGTAAGAATCGATTGATTTCGGAAACCGAGTTTTCATCAAATCTTCCGAGTTTGAAGTTTTTGAAAATCATTCTGACTATTTCACGCTGGACGTTCAGCCACATGTGTATCTATAGAGTGTGTAAATATACTAATATCGTTCGATATCTATAAAACGGATCCGTCAATTGAGACACGTAACACGGCTCTTAAAAAAATTATTAAAATTTTAATTTAATTAGATTTTGAAGTCAATTGGTTAAACCGTTTAAAAGATATTCATAAAATAAAATTTATTTTTTTAGTCTTTTAGGGTAACTTTCAAATTTTTTAACCAATCGACTCAAGACCTTATCTATTTTATGTGCTTAAAAAACTGATGCACTGAATACTGCCA
The DNA here is from genome assembly GCA_905319865.3 of Cotesia congregata. Classification (NCBI taxonomy): domain Eukaryota; kingdom Metazoa; phylum Arthropoda; class Insecta; order Hymenoptera; family Braconidae; genus Cotesia; species Cotesia congregata. Next base: position 6,606,945 of record CAJNRD030001116.1, read on the forward strand.
AAAGAATAAAAATCGAATGATATGTATTCTAAAGATATAGCAATTTAAGAGTTGATGTTAGTTTTACTAATTGATACACAATTATTAAGCTTAATGCTTGGTTTCATTTATAATTGAAATGACAACTGTATACATAAGTGTTAAAGTACAATAAATGAAAAAGGGACTGTTAGTAGGCAACAGCACCCGCTTGCTTTAAGTATATCTGCTTGACTAATGACCCGGAAAAGAGTTAGTTGTGAGATCAACTTACGCCTATAACAAAGAATGCAATATTAAGGGATCAATGGCTATGGAAGAGGAAAGGGTCGGGTATCAGGATGCGAAGGGCGAGGGTACTGTACTTGCAAGTACTGCATATCTAAAACTAAATATACTTCCAACTATTGAAAAAAATGTTCTGGAAGAATTCTTAGATTTATCAGCTTGATGAGCTCAAAATCAACTAATTGGTAAATTTTTAGACATTTTGAGTTTGAAAATTATACGAAGTTTCAAGGATGACCTACAGCGTCAACTCCTTTTTATAAAATATTTCGTTTTCTATTTTGAATGAAGAATTTTTTTTTTTTGAACCAAGAATAAAAGGTTCGTAAAAAAAAAAAAGTTTTTTTTGCTAAAGAAAATTCATTTTGGATGAAGAATTTGGTTGTGTTGATTAAACAAAATATACTCTTTAATGAAGTCTTGACAATAGTTTTCAGTTGAAGATATTTTCTCTTTTGAGCTAAGATGATGAAATTTTAGACGAAACATTTTTTAAGCGCGATCACTGATTGTTTTCAATGTAAGTTTCTTGGGTTAAGGATTCTTTGTTGTCTTATTCTTGTCTTAAATCAAGATAGTTTTTTTTTTTTTTTTTTTTTTTTTTTTTTTTTTATCAGGGTATGAATCTTATTTCAATAAAAAATTTCATTAAGATGCCTGTTAATTATCAAGTAGATTTTTAACTCGGCTTGTTCATAATTAATTATAATTATGTACGTTTCAAAACTTTAGATCACAAAAAATATTGTTTGTAAATTCGATCTTATACTTCTGACACTTAATTACTATACTTTTAATAACATTTCATCATTAAATAACTAATATATATTGATATTAATAGCAAAAAAAGAATGATATACAATATCTTTAGAGTTTAAATGCCTCTTCACCTAAGAACACGCACCATCGATATGGAGGAATACTCAGGATCTGACATATCGGTCGTAGATGTCTACGACATTGCATCTGAGATAGGAAAAGAATGCGAAAAACTGATAGATTCTTTCGGAACTGATGCTGTTACTGGACTCATGCCAAAAGTTATTAATGCATTGGAGTTATTAGAAAACCTTGCTACAAAAAATGAACGAGAAATCACAACTGTGCAAGAATTGACCGCACGAATTTCGCAATTGGAAAATGATAAAATCGGAAAAGCAGAAGATCGGCAAAGATTTGAGAAAGTAAGTATCCTTTTATAAAATACTACTATACTAGTAATACTACTATACTAATACTAACTTACATAATTCAAAGACAATCGAATAAACAAATGAATTATAAAATTTTGTTTGATCTTGAATTATGATTCTTAAAATATCGAACTAAAAATTTGATAATATTCCCGTGTAACAAAAAATGTTCACAGATTGTAACATCAAAACGTGACACAATTACGAAATTTTTTTAGACAATTTTTAAACACCTAACAAGAAATCGAAAATGCTTTGATAAATGCAGCCTGGATTGATCGATAAATTTTTAGAATTTTGTACCATTTTTTGAACATTTGATGGATATTTTTATGACTTTTTCCTCTGTCACACTAGAAAAAATCTGTTTTCACGTTGTCTCAAATTATTTCGAAAAAAGTCATTTTAAACACTTTTGAAACATTTTTAGAACACTTTCACGACTTCTTTTCAAGTAACACAAGAAAAAGCCCTTATTCGAGGTGTCCAAGATTTGTCAAAAATACTTAATTTTTAATATTTTTAAAAAGTCTGTTCAAAAAATATCCAAAAATACTTGAGTAAAAAAAAATTGTCCCAAGCGTGGACATCCAAACTTTACACAATGAGGGACATTTTTTGGACAATTTTGGCACATCACATAAATAATCGAAAATTTTCAAATAGTGCATCTTAGGAACTTTTTCGTGAATTTTAAGTATTTTTTTTTTTAATTTTCGGAATTCTTCTAAGATAATTTTAGAATCAACGCATTTTATTTTTAACAATTTGGTTAAAATTTGTCCTCAAAATCTTATGTGGAACATTTTTTTTCATAATCTTAAAACATTTTTTGAACAATTTGAGAACAATTTTAAGACATTTTTGTAACAATTTTTAGGACAAATCTACAGCTGTGCAAGAATAAATTATCTTTCCTAAAATCATTTAAAAAATGTTTCAAAATCGTCCTAAGATTGTTTTAAAAATGTTCCAAATTTGCTCTCAAAACAATCTAAAAATATCCAAAAAATGTTCCATCCATTAATTTTCGGACAAATCTACAGCTGTGCAAATATAAATTAGCACTTTTTTATTCATTAAAAAATCGTTCCAAAAATATCCCATAATTGTTCTAAATTTATCCAAAATTTGTTTTCAAATTGTTCAAAATATGTTTTAAGATTATTAAAAAAATGTTCCACATAAGATTTTAAGGACATTACTTTAATTAAATTGTTTAAAATAAAACGCGTTGATTTTAAAATTATAGAAGTATTCCAAAAATCTTAGAAAAAAATACTCAAAATTCACTTAAAATGCACTATTTGAAAATTTTCGATTATTTATGTGATGCGCCAAAATTGTCCAAAAAATGTCCCTCATTGTGTAACGTTTGGATATCCACGCTTGGGACAATTTTTTTTTTTACCCGGGAATTGTTCAAAAATGTTTAAAATATTTTTCGAAAGTGTTAAAAAAAATGTTTAAAACGAATTTTTTGGAGCAAATTTTAGACAACCAAAAACAGGTTTTTTCTAGTGTGAGAGGCTGTAGAGAGGCTACTCTACCAAAAAGACTGAGGAAAAAGTCATAGAAATGTTCAAAAAATGTTCGTAATTGTGTCACGTTCTGATGTTACAAGCTGTGAACATTTTTTAAACAATTTTTTTTACACGGGCTTGTCATTGAATTTGAATTATAAATTTATATATTTTAGGAAGTTGAACAAACAGAAGAACACTGGAGACAAGAATCTCGAGATCTTGTTGGTATGGTCACAAGACTACAAGATGAAAATCGTAGACTAGCTGAAGCTCTTCAAGAATCTCGCAATGACAGCCAGGACAGCGGTAAACAATGTACTGATCCCTTTCCTCATACATTAATATTTTAACATCTATTAAGTAATTTTACTAATAATCAGATAATTTCCTTGATAACACAATTCTAATCAATTCATAGAGAAAATTGACTATTATTCTACTAAAATTGCTAAAACTAATGATATGATAACTTGAAATAATGACTTAATATTGTTCCGTTCTTTTCCCATCTTTGAAATATCCTGTAGATTCGAATGCTTTACAAGTAGTGTTTTCCTTGTCAGAATAGATTTAAATTAATAAAGCCAAAGGAGAATCAGTATTACGATCAGAGCTTTATATCTATGAAGCGCTAATCTTAATTTTGATGATAAAAATATTTTTTTTTTTTTTAATTAGAAATCAATTTTATTTGACGTTAGGGTTGATAAATATTTTTATGATACCTGTTGGCTATAATAAACCGATTTTATTGTACCTGGGTCATTCCACACGAAATCACTAGATTCGAAAAATCACATTTTTTCATTTAGTTTTTAACATATTTTTGTATGTGTCAAAAGACGCTTAGATGAAATTTTGAATCTTTAATTTTTAAAAGTTTTTCAAGTATGAATTTTTGAAAATTTCAAAATAATAGTGCTATGTCAAGGCTAAAAAATTCATAACTCGTAATTAACTCGTCCTAATTTCACGGGAATGGAGTTATTTTTTTCGTCTTGGAATTAAGTTTTTGAAGAAAATTAACAAAAAATTTAATTTTCATTTTTTCAATTTTCTTTTCCAATTTTAAACCCAAATTTTGAGTTTTTTTGAAGAGCGACTTTTTTGATATTTTTGGAAAAAATATATGTTGTACTAAACTACAAAAAAAATATTTTAAGCTATTATTCAAGATGGGATTCGAACATCTTCGATTTTTAACCCACTTTTTTAAAATTGTTTTTGATATTTTGTAAATATTTTAGCTTTAAAAATTACAATTAATGCCTATCTATTGTTCCAACCATCCAAAGTACTTAAGTTATTAGTAGAAAGATAAAATATAATATTTTCGCCGTCAATAGACTAATTAATCATTAAGTTTATTTTCTTAGCTTTCACCGCCAGTCAAGAAGTTGATATCACTGTATTACAACGGTTAAGAAGTATGATTGACAAGCAGAGAGATCAAATTCGTGCTCGCGATCGTGAATTATCACAAAAAAACTTAGAAATTGAAAATGTAAATTATGATTAATATTTTTTTAAACATAAAAAAATGCTCTCTGTATCATGTTTTTACTCAGCATTCATTTTTATGTATAGTTAACGATTCAAGTAGAAAAATTGAGCGCTGTTGGTAGAGAATTAAAGCGTAAACAACGTCAAGCACAAATGCAATCTCGTGGACTTGTTGAAGAACGAGCTGATTTTCTGGCACAATTACAAGATCAAAACCGTGAATTAATCACCTTAAGAGCACGACTTGGTCTGGCTCGAAAAGAAAATGAAGATTTGACTAAATCACAAGGGTGTCCTGATCTCACAAATAAAGTTATTTACGATCTTGATGATCCAGATAGACCAAGATTTACGACCGCTGAACTGAAAGAAATTCTTCACGAACGAAATGAATTGAAAGCTCGAGTTTCTGATCTAGAAGATGAACTGGAACTCTATCGTCCTAAACCTGAAACGTATGTTTGATCATATTTTTGATTTACACTTATTTATGGTTACACTTACATATATTTACTCGCACTAAAAATTTTAATTTAAAATATTTTTAGTATAGCTTTCTTTTGTAATCATGTGGTAAAAAACTTTAATTAAAAAAAAATGTTAGTTTATTTACACCACCCTAATCTGTATTATCAATAAACATTCGGTACATTCATAAATTCGGTCAAAAAAAAATTCTTTATCAGTATTTTTGATTTTTTACTATACAGATTTATTTTGATTTACATCAATTTTCTATATTCTTCAATTTGAATTCTTTTTACTTTTTATGAATCTTCGTACAATCAATATCGTTCAATGGAAATATTTTTTTCTTATAGGCCAGAAGATGACAAAGATGCTCCTGTCCAAGGACCTTTACCTCACGAACCGGATGACGCGCCTTGGAAAAAATCTTCCGAATCGGGCATCCGAAAATTGTAATAAATGAAAATTATTTTTAATAATTAACTTTCTAAAATATTTTTTAATTTGAATTTAAAACACTCGAAATTATTCATTGGAATGTTTAAATTAAGTTTCGATGTTACAGCTTCCGGAAAATCTTTTCCGAAACCAGCAGCGGATTCTTAGGTGGAAGTAGTCCCAGAAGAAGCCTATCGAGTCTTTCGAAAATGGCCCTCTCGGGCAATGGTGCCAATGACACATCGATTTAAAAATTGTTAAAAACCAACCAAAAATCCCAATTATCAATGTAATTTTAATAATTCCATGCTTTATTTTATCAACAAAATATTTAGTATATATATTTTAGTTATTTTATATTATGATTTGTAACTAGTCGATTAACAAAGAACAATGAAATCCCATTAAAATACAGTAAAAATTAATCACTTCCAACAACTTTGTAAATGATAGAAAATACTTGTTTTTTTCTTTTAAAAAAAAAAAAATAATAATAATAATAATAATAGTTTTAATGATTATGTATCCGATTCTTTTTATAGATTAATCGTTAACCAAATATATGAAAGAAAATTGTTCATCGTAAAAAATGAATTTTAATCTTTAAATTATTTCAATTCATGCCAAATTATATCTTTCTATCACTTAGGGCCAGTTTTTCAATCCGTGATAAAATTTTATCCAGGATAAAATTATTATTGCCAGTATATTTATAAACATGAAATATATAAATATATATTGACATCCCTGACGGATCCAAAGTGCGGTAGAGTACGGTAATGTACGGCAAATTTACGGTAGAATACGGTACGTATATAGTGATTTACCTTAATACAGTATGACACCGTAAATTACGGAGATTGTACGGCAGAGTACCGCGATTGTACCGTAATTTACCATAATTGTACGGTAATGTACCGTAATTATACCGTAACTTATCGCTAAAATAAGGTATATTTGACGGTAGGTTACCATTGGAATACGGTAGTGCAGAAAGTTCAGAAGTATGTATTCTACAGTATTTTCACCGTACGCTACCGTAATTTTACCGTTCTATACCGTATTTTCACCGGTCTTTATTGTACGTTACGGTGTTTTACTGTTTCTACTGCGCATGTAGAATGATACTGTAATCTACGGTGGCCATACGGTATATCGACCGTATTTTTACCGTATAATACCGTAATTTGACGGTATTTCAGATCCGCCAGGGATAGGATAAAATTAATTTTATCTCGGATTGAAAAACTGATCTTTAATAACTCATTTTTTACTACTGTTTTTGAGTAAGCAAGGATCAACTTCACATTCCTCAAAATTAATCTATTCAGCTGAAGTTTATTGAGTGTATTCTGCCATACTTAACAGATTGTTCGACACCATCAACACTTTTTTCAAATTTCCGTGCAGAAATTTTTTACCTTATATACGAACCATTGACGAAACTGACAAGATACAAATTTTCAAAAAATCCAGCCTAAAAATATAGGAATGCAATTCTAACCTATGATATTTCGGCACTCAATAATGTAATTTTTGAGCTATTCATTACTGCTTATTTCTTCTAAATTATGTAACAGAAGTTCTAACCTCGTTTACTAGTAGTTCAGCAAAAACGCTATCATAAAATGCATATAGTAATGCTCAAGCCCGTCTGCAAAAATGTCTAAAATTGATAGAATCACTTCATTTGTTCTAAAAAAAATATTAGACAATTAGAAAATAAATTAAATAATAATAAAATAATATTAAAAAATTAGATAAAAATTTATCTAAATATTCTATTTTTGAAGAAAGGTTTCTTTTTGAAAACTTCAAAACTACTCACATATATTCAGCAACACTCAATTATGTAGTAAATTGAAAAAAAAAACTTCCCACAAAGTTGTCATTCCTGACGATTTGATTATCAAAATAATAACGGTCTATGAAAATTCTTTTTAAAGCTTTAAACTGTAGGTTTCAATCATCCGTTCGACGTAAATTGTACTTTTATTTTTAAATGTAGTTTGTTGAATCAATCAACTATGAAAGGTACAAAGCTCTGTTCCGTACAAGACTACACAAAGAACATGAAAGCTTTCAAGTACTAATGTTTGTTAGCCGAAGAACTTTTTATTCATATTAATTGATTCATTATCGGCTATAATTGACTATAGCCATCAAAAATCGATCAGAGAAGTATGTAAGTAGCTTCATAACTACTTCTTGACACTGAGAATATCAACTGAAATTATTATAATTTTTAACTTCCCGCTAAAAATCTCAGATTTTCAAAAATCGGGAAGTTATTGTTTTCACCCCGTTTTGCAAAAATCGAGTTTTCATCAGATCTCGACGTTTGAAGGTCACAGGAAGCTTCCCTGACTATCCCGCGAGGTTGTCACTATGTCTGTATGTATGTATGTGTGTGTGTGTGTAAGTATGTGAATCGCTTATAACTTTTGAACGGTTGAACCGATTTCATCGCGGTTGGTGGCATTCGAAAGGGCTTCGCCAAACTTAGATTTCCTGAGAATTTGAACCGATTCAGACCGATAGATTTTGAGAAATTTTGAAAAATCTCAAAAAAAATCATTTTTGAAAGTGGTTTTTTTGGAATATCTTTTAAACGGCTCGATCGATCAACTTCAAAAACTAATCCGCCCTTAAGCTTGAAAAACCACGCCGATCGGCGCTAATCCGGTCAAAATCGGTTGATTCGTTCGAGAGATAGCGTGAACGAAAGAAAACCGAAAAAAACCGAAAAAAGTGTTTTTTTCACATAACTTCGTCATTTCTTCTCGAATCGTTTTTGATGATATAGGATAATTTCAGAGCTTAAAAAACCGCGTCGATCGCCGCCAAAAACGTGGAAATCGGTTGATTAGTTCGAGAGATATCCTCGACGAAATATTTGGAAATAAGGATTTTTTCAACATAACTCCGACATTTTTTGGAATAACTTTCAAACAGCTCTACCGATCGATTCCAAAAACTAATCAGCTCTTAACATCATAAAACCACGTCGATTGCCACCAAGCTGGTCGAAATCGGTTGATTCGTTCGAGAGATATCGTGAACGAAAGAAAACTAAAAAAAGTGTTTTTTCGGGATTACTCCAAAATTTTCGGTGCGATCAATTAAAACCTGACAATCACTTATGAGGATGATAAAGCTGCATCGAATGGCGTCAACCGCGTGAAAATTGGTTGATCCATTCAAAAGTTATTGCGGTTTGAAAATTCCAAAAATAGTGTTCTATGAAACTTCTATCAGACTTTTGAGCTAGGAGAGCTCAAATACATTGAAATATTATTTCTTTGAACTCAGCGAGCACAAAATATCACATAAATTATATTTTGAGCTCAAAAATCTCAAAAATGTCATAAGTACAATTTTAAGCGCCGAGGAATGGAATTAGCGGGAAGTTGCACGGATGGCCTTTAGGGTGAACCGTTTTTCTAATTTTTTTTTTTTCTATAATTATTGACTACATAAGTAGGTAGGTCGATAATTAGAATTTAATTTAAAGTAGGTGTTTAGCCAAAAACTTTCGGAAAACCAAAAAAAATTTTATTTCATTTTTTAAGGTCTAATAATGTCGAGAATCACCTACTAAAATTTGGTGACAGAATTCGCAATAGAAAAAAAGTTATAGCAATGTGTGTAGGAGCAGGTCGACAGATGCAAAGCGGAAAAAAAAACTTTAAACGTGTTTTTCTCGAAGTAACTTTTTTTTCAGCTGGCGAACAAATAATCTCCTTAACTGCTTGATCGATTTTGATGAAACTTTTTACGGTTCTTAATTAAGGATTTTTGTGTGGTAAAACCTATACCACATTTTTTTGAAAATAATTTGTAATATAAAAATTTACAGGACGCAAACGGTGCAAAAATAAGTCAATTTTCGTACATTATTTTTCACATAGCCGGCGCCATTTTTTTCTATTGTCAATTTTTGGCAGAAGGTGATAAATTACGACGTGCAAAACCTTTCTCATTAAAATGTCGTTTCTAATTTTTGTTTCAAGTTTGCTAATTCGAAAATACTTTGTCTGCCATGGAAACATCTTTTTTTTGAGGATTCGACTTGGAATCGAAGTTTGTTTTTTGGTCTCAAGCCTAGACACCTACTTTAAAAATACAGTGTTGGATTTATAGGGATAATCGTGATAAATAAATAATTTAATTAAACGCAATATGTATATTATAGTTAAAATAATCTCTTTATTTAAGAGATCGTGTTGAAAGAAATTGGTCTTTACGTTTCAAAGGTTTTGCTTAGACTAACTTATATCTTAGTAACTATTTAATACTGAGGTCTAGTAACCTCTCCTTATTTTCCTTAAAGTAAACTTAAACTATATATAAAAAATTACTTTCAACTAAGACATAAATATATATGTATAGCTAGTACTTTAACGGGTAACAAAAAAGGTCCTCTTAACTGACCCAAGTTCCCAGAGTCATAAAATTCATTTCTTACAGGCTTACATAAACATCCTGCATGCACATGTTTGAAAACAAGGTTTTCCAAATATTACAAAATAGAGAGAAATACTCTCGCTTACACAAAGAGTATTTTCACTAATAAAATATTTTAAACTAAATTCATTTTTGAATCAGAGAATTCAACATACAGGATATAATTTGTTTAGAATCCAATAGAATTAATACATAGTAATTATGTATTCGAATTTACAAAAGCATTAAAGCTGGGATTTACTATTTTTATTGTGAATCTGTGGAAGCGATGGAAACTGGAAAGTTAGGGTGACTTAAATAATATGATACCACTACAATATCATTTTAATATCTGAGAAACAACTATACTTGCTTTTATGTTTTTTTCAGTTATCTCAGAGCCTCACTTTATTAAAAATTTTCAAGAACATAATTGTTCAAGTCAAGGGTACAATTGATGTTGAAAAAATATTATTAATTTTTGTACCAAGATTAAAGTATTGGCTTGTAAAAATTGTTTCACTTCCAGTGTAAATATATTTTTGTGAAAAATAAAATTTGTTTGTTGCAGCTGATACATTTTGTTAAAAAATTTCAATACAAAAAAAATATATAATACTTCTTATAATTTCTTAGCTTACGGCGACCCGCGCTGCTGCAAAGCAAGAGAATGCTGCTGAAAGAAACTAAACATTTCAATGTTATTAAAAAATTTTAATTTTTGTTCGTTTTTCTCCCGAAAATCCTTACCTCAGCGTAGTATTCATTGGATAAAGTGTCAAGAAGGCCGGGGATTTTGATAATGATAGGCTTTTGAGTTCTATATATTACTGTAAGCAGCAAATTTCTTATTTTTGGTTCATGCCGCCATGATGTCTCAAAAATTGCGTTTGATAATTTTGTGCTTGACTGAAAATTTTTTTGGTATTATCATATTAAAAATTAAGTCATTTTTTATCAAATTTTTAGGAATTAATCAATAATCCACTAAAAAATCATATTATAGTTTTTTAAACAAAGTAATTCAAAATTTCGAGTCTTGATATTTTCAGTTTTAAATATAAAAAAAATTTTTTTTTTATATATTTTAATACATATTTTTTTTTATTATAAATTTTTTTCATTGGGGTTTCTAAAGGAAATCATTTTCATTGATTATTGTTGCTTAGTTAATTTCCTTCCTAGTTATTGCCTGAGTTATTTTGATTGAAACGGTTCTGAACCGTCCTCAAATTTCACTGATAAAAGTCAAAAGTATGATTTCATCGATATCTTGAAAATTTAAATAAAACATTATTTTCACTTACAACAGTTATCAAATTATCTGCAGCCCAAGCAAATACATAAATATTAACCGTTGTGCTGATAACCAAAATCCCAAATTGGATTTTAATAACCACTGGTTCATCCTAAAAAAAAAAGTTTTTCAATTTTCTGAGCGGGAAGTTAAAATAAATGAAATAAAAAAAGTAATTTCTTATCAAAATCTTAATAACTTTCACACAAACAAATCCTTACTGAAATTAACACGATTCCTCCAAAAATCATCCCAATTTTGGTCATCATAACCGTGACCAAAGCTAATAACCTTGTTGGACGAATCAATTCCTTAGAATCCCTACAAAGTAATAGTTAAAAAAAAAAAAAACAATAGTAAGATAGTAATTTGTTAATAAAAATTTTTACATCAGCGTCTTTTGATGTTTCTTAATATAATTACGTAAGTCATTATGGCTATTGACATTTTTGATTTCGGAGCTGAGAATCTCAAACCTGGCGCTCAAGTACCACAAATACATAGCAGCTTGACAATCTAGAGCCATTCCCGCCGAACACTGGTACCCGACAATGCTTTGATGCAAGTAAACTATCCGTGAAACAAGGCGATTTTCCACTGAAAACGGGTAAACTGCATCGGTGGGGAACTTCTGGGGAAGAATTAGGGGTCCAAGGATTACTGCTGTCGTAGTTAAGTAGTAGCTACATGTCATGAATCCATGAAACATCCAGCAATTGTTGACATATTTTTGCAGAATTTCTTTCTCACTGACACTTGTTTTTTTAATAAATTCATTTAATGCCGATCCCAGTTGCTAGAAAGAAAATATTTACTTAATTTTTACTACACAGTTAGAAAAATTGAAACAAACCTGCAGTTCTCTGTGGTAAATCCTAACTATTATAACTTTGAAAACGTAGTTGGAGATTGCCGACATCAAGATGAATGACTTCATGACAATGAACGTGTCATTGGAGTACTTTATTATCGAAGCAAGAAGCGGGATGAATAAAGAAATCGCTAAAATCACGAGCAGCCATAATATTATCTCGAATCTAAATCTCGCTGTGCCTCCCGACAACGGCAGCGAAATACAAGTCAAGTACACGGTGACTTTTGTGAAATTAACTGCGCTCTCAGGTGTTATTTTGAATCGCCGTTGCTTCATATCGATCAGGCGTACAATGCAGAATCTAACAATACCTTATAATAGCGACTTTGCGGAACCAGGTGGCTTTGAATAAATAATTACTAAACGCGGAAATACGAAAATAGTTAACGCATATTATACTTAAGTTACAGTCTATAGAACATATAATTTGAATTTTGAATTCTCGTTAGCTATCATCTGTAATTATTTTAATAGCAGACTTAGTGTCAGAAGTAGACTTTTATCTTTACTTTGTTTCAACGCTAGAGTTGAATTGATTGTAAAGGTAAAGTATTCTTGAACATAATACTATATCGACGTTCTAATTAGTAAATTGTCTAACTCCATTTAGAGAATCTTCTATTTGTACGAAAAAAACAATTAGTTCAAAATTCATTATCACTTTAAAAAACCATTTAATATCATTATTATCTATTAGATATATAATATTTAGGTTTGAATCATTCAAATAATTTATAATTCGATTATGGCTACATCAAAATGTTAAAAAAATCACCCTCTAAAAAATATGGAGTTAGACAAATTACTAATTAGACCATCGATATACTTTTTCTATTTTTTAATATCTAAGATTACTTTGACTAATTGACGTAAACATTTTGAAGAAATTTTAATTATATGTGATTTGGTAAGTTTGCTGTATGGTATTTTTAATAACATTTATTGATAATTTTATTAAGAATTCCACTTTATTACAGATATAAATCTGTCACAATCAAACTTATCACTGTCTGAAATTAAGAAAACCATCGTTTCTAAAAATTATTTATCGCCCTGATCACTGCGAAAAAGGAGAATGCTACTGAGAAACTAAAAAAATATATTATTATCTTTTGTACGAGGAAAGAAATATTTGGAACCCGTTCCAAAGAAGTTCATTAAATATATTATCCTATACGATAATATAGAAAAAATTGTTATAAATGAAGAGAAATAGCAACCTACAGTTACTATATGTAATTGCCGAAAATTATGACTTATGGATAAGAAAATCTTTAGCTAAGTGTTTTGTTAAATTTTGACAATATTTGGAAATTTTCTACTAATAATTGTCGTTATATTAATGTAGGAGGCATTCCACGCCAAATCGAACACTTTAGAACCCGACCCCCATCAATTTAAATGAAAAATTATTCTCATTTCCTTACTTATGATTTAAAAAAAAAAAATTATATTTTTTCTTCAATAAGCTACAACTTTTTCAAAAATTGATTAATCGAAACTTTTTTTTTTTTTTTTTTTTTCAAAAATTTTGTTTTTAATGTACTGCTTAAAAAAATTTGTTTAAAAGTATTCAAAGTTATCTTCATCGTTTTTTTCGAGTCTCCATCATATCTCGACGATGTAAGGCCCTTAGAAGCTATTCTGGCTATCTTAACGATTATGTGTATGCGCGCGCGTGTGTGTGTCGGAGTGTTAGAGCGTTGGGAGTATCCGATCGAAAAGTGGCTTGCGACATGTGAAACTTTCACACTGAAAGAGCCTCGCTAAACAGATTTTCTATGAGTTTAGACCGAATTGGTACGGTAGATTCTGAAAAAACTTGAGTTTTTTTAAATAAATATCAAAAAATAGTTTTTTTTTTTTAATTATTTAATACTTCTGTTTTGATCAATTCTATGATCTAATCAGCTCATATACTTTAAAAATTGCGTCGATTACTGCAAGTCGGATTAAAATCGGTCGATTTATTCGAGAGATAACATTGTCAAAAGAAATCTCGAAAAATCGTTTTTTCAAAATAACTTGAAAAATTTTTATCAAATCAATTTTTTTGTAATGAATTCTTTTGTTGAGCTTAAAAACTGCGTCGATTGTCGTAAATTGTATCAAAATCGATTTCATCGAAAGATATTTGTGCTTAAATATTTTCACGGAAGGGTTTAATGAAATAAAAACTAGACATCTGAGCTTGAAAAGCTCAAAAACGTCGTAATTGATGAAATTTGGAACACTCTGCATTTGAAATTAGCAGGCAGTTGCAAGGATGGTCTGTGCACTGATAAAAAAATTAACTTGACTCACGAACCAAAATCGTGAACCAAGAATACCATTTTGAAAAAACTAATTTTCTTGAGTCAAGAGAATAAATTCTTAAGTCAACAATTTATTCTTGCTTTAAGTAAATTTTTCTTGTCTCAAGAATTTATTCTCTTAACTCAAAAAAATCATTTTCTTCAAAATAGAATTCTTGGTTCAAGATTTTGGCTCTTGAGCCAAATTAATTTTTTTATCAATGTAGGACCAAAAATTTTAATAATATTTATTTTTCTTTTAAATTAACAACGTTAAAAATTCTTGATTGATAAATTCTTGCAATAATTCGTTTTTGTTCAAAAAAAGTTTTTCATTTTTTCTTTATCGGTTACAGATAGTGTTTCGTAACATGAGAATGATAAAACAACAAAAAATAAATTTTTTGAACTCATTAAAAAATGTCAAATTTAAAAAGAAAATTTTACTTCAATTTTTTTCGAAGCTTTGAATAATCGGTCCAAAAAAACTGTTTGATGGATCTATCTATCTACAATTTTAAAGGGCTATTGGGGGTACGTTGAAGTGAAAAAAATTTTGAAAATCTAAGTTTTTCCATCAGTATTTTCTAAGATGTAGCCGTTTTTCCAAAACACGTAAAAGTCAGTTTTATTTTTAGCTTTTTTTAAATTGAAATTGTGAATGAAAAAAAATTTATTTCTCCAAATGTCTTCGGAAATTTTTTTAGGAATTTTATTCTCAGAATTTGAAACTGCCCTCTACTTTTCTGTACGATCACTATGGTTGTTGAGATTTCAACGGTTGAACAAAAAAGGGTCCTGATTCATTTAGTTTCGGATATCTCCGCCACAAATGGACGTAGCAAGAAAGTAAAGAAAGAAAATTGGACCTGGATAAACAAATTATAATCTAAACATGAATTAATGAAAGTTCACTTGAATAAGTGAATATTCACTTATTCAAGTGAATTTTCACTAATTCATGTTTAGAGAATATAATCTGATCCTACGATCGAAAAAATTCTGTAAACTAGTATCAGAATTTTAAGGGCAAAGGAACTCTTTGGAACGCCGCTTATTTTGATCGAATCGGATGAATCCCCGTGTAAAAATGAAATTATTATTTTTTACGAAAAAATAATAAATTTTGTTCGACCGCCGAACCACCGCCGAACGACCGCTGTTTGGCGGAATATTCCGCCGCACGCTAAAAATTTACCCCCCCCCCCTCGCATCGCCGAACCACCGCTGAACGACCGCCGCACCAATGCTAAAGCATAGCTACAATTTTATAAAAAATGGCTTCATAATTAATTTATCACGCAATAATTAATTAATAAATAACCCGACTAGAAATTTTAATGTAAGACTTATAGTACAACCTCCTTTTATTCAAATACTTAAATTAATATTCAAATACAAAAAAGTTTTTTGAATCAGACTGAAGTAAATTATTGATTTTTTTTAGTCGTATTGTTGATGTTGATTTTTAATTTCGTCCTCGGTTTGCACAGAAACGGCGAGTCGATCGAAATATCCTGAAAAAATTTTAAAGATTCAGCTGCGATGGGAATCGAACCTGGGTCGTCTGCGTGGAAGTCTCGAACATTACCAACTGCGCTGCAAGTCGTAGTTAACTGAGAGAATTTGGTTTAGTTATTTGAATGATGAACAAATATTTTATTTCAATGTATACCACCAAACGGCGGTAGTTCGGCGGTCAAACAAAATTTATTAAAAGTTGACAATTTTTAATTCGTCACAGCTGTGGTGCGGCGGTGGTTCGGCGAATTGATAAATTTTAACCTGTCACGGCGGTGCTTCGGCGATTAAAATGCTGTGCAGCGGTGTTTCGGCGGTAATCCAGTGAACCCACTTTTACTTAAACAGTCGCGGCTATGGTGCGGCGGTGCTTCGGCGACCATACAAAAATTAAAATAGTCACAGTCATAGTGCGGCGGTGCTTCGGCGGTTAAAAAGCCGTGCAGCGGTGTTTCGGCTGTGATGCGGCCAAATTCTGTTTTTACCCGGGTCCGTTCAAAAGTTATGAGAGATTCTCATAACTTTACGTCCAACATGTAATGAGTTTAGAAAGTACAAGATGGTTTAATTTAAGTGTTTTTTCAGTGTACATCTACTTATATTATTGTATAAGTGCAATATGGTTGTGATAAAGGCATTAGAAGATCATCACAAAATTGTTTAACCTTGACGAGTCGGGTATAAAGCACAACTTCACGCGCTTCGCGCTATGAGGCCTGCAATTAGAATCTTTTAGGACTACAAAATGCTTCTTTTAAAAAGTCTCTACGGCCATTTTTCACTGAGATACGGTTCGACAAAAATCACCGGAAAATTAAAAAATTGTTTTTGCTCTCTTCACTTTTGCAAGAAATTTATTGCATTATGTGAATTTTTCAACCACTGATATTTTTATGTTCGAGACTTATTTGACTAGCTAGGTTATATGACAGCAAAATTAAATGGACATTCCACCATGAGGACAAATTCGATACCTACTCATTAATTACGAGAAAATTTACCTAGTAATTTTTTTCTCAATTCAAAATTTATCATAGAAAATTCAATTAAAAAAATGGAAAACAGCCCTATACTCTAAAAAATTACATTATTACTTAAGGTATATTAATTATTTATTATATTTATTTATTTGTGACAAACAACACCATTAAATTTGACCTTTATAACTTATCCCTAAGCGTACCAAGCTAAAGCACCCCTTTCCCTTCAATAATATTTACGCTCGAAGAAGCAGTCAGTCACAGCGCTTCTCACCATAAACGTGACAATGAATTCCCGTAAATTTTCGAAATCCGAACTAACTTCAATGTTTTTCATAGGAGCATTCTTTAAGATATCCGGTCTCGCGCCTTTTAGAGTATCCTTTCTGCGAAAGCGATACCTCGGAAAGCCAAGAATAAGTTTTCATCACTCATGGAAAGGCACAATTTGCAATATCGTTTTATTACTTCCTATGGTCGTAGAATTAGTAACCGGCATTGTAAAGTTTAAAATATACTCACAGAAAGGATTGTTAGGATTGTGGATTTCCCTCGCTATTCTATGGGTGATTCCTGTAATTTTGCTGTACTTTTGTTTCAACCAACAGAAATCAATTGAAATACTCGGCAAACTAGTAGAAATAGAATACGACTTGACTGACAGATTCAACCGTTCTGTTTCGCGGAAGCACAAGAACCTCAATTACGAAATTTCATTGTTCATTCCGCAAATATTGTTTTTAGTGATTCATACCACATATATTATCATTAAATTCAGAAGTTACGGGTTGTTTGTAATCATAATTTCGGGTTTTATAATCAATAATTTATTTCTCTTGTACGCTCTGCTTATCAATTTCATAACCAAACGATACGATTTCATCAACGAGATGCTTCTGACTTTGATTTTTAGGGATCAAAAAACTGATCTAACTTTTTTGACAAGTTCTTCACAGAATGAAATGACTCTCAAAACTCTAATTTTGATCAGAAAACTGCAACGCAAGTTGTATCAAGTGTGTAAAGATGTGTCCAATTTTTTTTCTTGGCCAATTTTGTTAGTCGTTATATTGTTTTGTGTGAGGTTAATTTTTTATTCATTCAGTTTTGCGAAAAGACTGTTTATCTGTCCCAAGGAAATCAATCTTATGACACTGATTAGCGAACCTGTAACTTTGGCGAAAGAAATATTTGTTATTCTTGTTTTGGCGCATCATATGAGTCAATTCACGTTCGAGGTTTGTAAACATTTATAACATTTACTTTCAGTCCTACCCGGGAAAAATTTTTCTCGACTATTGTCTTATCTTATTCGATTCATGTGTTGTGACTTTTCTAGATCCAGAAAACAGGGGACATTATTTACAAAATCATGGACGTTTACTCTATGCACGGGGGGATACAATCTGAGGTAATGAAATATTTTTTGCATCTATTGCGGTTTTGTCATCATAGCAAAAGTGTGACAAACTTACAATGACTGTAACTTAATAGTGAATATACTCTGAATCGAACGTAAATTGAATGTGAATTAAAAGTAATTGTCTTGGTATTAAAATTTTGGGTCTTACCTTGGCATAAAAAATTTTATTAAGATTATCTTGGTATAAAAAATTTTGGGAACCCGGATTGATGAAGATTTTTATGTAATATAATCTGCTTGATCTTATTCTGCAATAAATCTGGCCATATAGTCCCCTCAAACATTCATAAAATTGAAAAAAATTGATTAAATAGCAGAAAATTGCTGCTCAAAAAATGGAAAAAAATCTTTGAAACACAATTAAATAAATTTCTTGTATTTTTTATTTCTGAAATACAAGATTAAGATCTAAGAATGTACACAAATTGGATTTTTAACGGATTTTCGAGGATATTGTACTGTTTCATTCTCAAATGGTCTACGACGTGGACACCTCTTCTTCCACCTTTTCCTTTATTTAGTAAAAATTTGCCATCATGTTGGGATTTCAACTTCTTCGATGTGCAGACTTCATTTCATTGCATAATTGCTTGTACTTGCAATCAGGGCACCTCCTCGGGGTGACGGTGGGCAACAGAACCATCTGGCAGAGTCCCTGGGTTAATGGCGTATGTGCCGTTATGACAGATACAATTGATGAGTACTTTACGATATGCAGGGATTCGGAAACCCAGTATCGGCGTCTGGTCAGGGTGATATAAGTAAAATGAAGACTAGGTATCAAGGAAATTGGAATATCAACATGATGGCAGACTATTGCTGGATACTCAAAAGAGATATACCAGAAGAAAATAACAAACGAAAGAGAAATCCACTCCGTAGATCATTTGAAAATAAAAGAGTTCGATATCACCGGAAAACAGTTTAAAACTTGGGAAAATCATTCTTCTAATTCTGTTTATACATCATTTTCATAGATTTTACAATTTTTTTGCATTTTCAAATATTAATCGTGTATTTTTTTTAATAAAAAATACAAGAAATTTATTTAATTGTGTTTAAAAGATTTTTTTTCCATTTTTTCAGCAGCAATTTTCTGCTATTTAATCAATTTTTTGCAATTTTATGAATGTTTGAAGGGACTATAGGCCAAATTTACTGCAGAATAAGATCAAGCAGATTAAATTACATAAAAATCTTCATCAGTCCGGGTCCCCAAAATTTTTTATACCAAGATAATCCCAATTTTTCACGATTTTTGCAATTTTTAAGGATATTTTACAATTTTTTTAAATTTAAAACGGTTTATGATTAAAGTACGATCAAAATCAGTATTTAACAGATCAAAATACTTGAAAATTATGCTTGCCTTAGATCTCAAAATTTTTTTTCTTGCCAAAACATCGAATTTTCGCTATTTTTTGGGGTTTTTTGCAATTTCCTCGAAATTGAAGACTGGACAGCCTAAACTGACTTGAAATTCGTGTTCAGCAGGTCGAAAAACATGCCCGTAGATAGGTGGCGCCCGGTGTACAGACAACTTTTTTTTTTGTGTGTCGGTGTTATTTATGTCGAATAGTCACAATCTATTTTCAGATAACAATTTTCAAACATTCACTGTTTTTTTTTACCGATGAATTTCTTGCTATAAAACCGTTGATATGCCGTACTAGTCAATTTACAGCTTTTATTACATCTAATTCACAGCTAGTTTACAATTACGTCAAAACCGAATGGATCCTAAAAATTATAAAAAAATTTTTGTTTTTCAGTTGGAACAGTTTTCGATTGAAATTCTGCACAGAAGGATACCAAATTCTATCTTTGGGCTTTTTACGATAGATGGTTCACTAGTAACTTCGGTAAGAATAACGTGTTATCAGATTAGTTTTATTTAATAAAGTTTTTCTTGTATCTAGATCGTCCGATCAACGTTTACATATCTGGTGATTCTTATACAGTTTACCGACCAAAGATCCCAGTGTATAAAATAAGAGTTAATGTAAATAATGTTAATTGTGATTAATTGTAATAAAAATTTAATTAAAAATTGTAATTTATTAAATAATTGTTTTTATAATTAGTTGAATAATTATTTAATCACTACTTCGTTTTTACCATTTTATGACACAACAGGTTATGAGCCCAGGTAAAAAAAAAACTACTTGTGTGAAGAAAAATATTTTTTTTCAAAATTCCCTTTTTACTTCAAGATATTCAGTTTCTTTAAATCAAAAAGTTCACTTGAATAAATTAATAAAAACTTTTGAATGAAGAGCAGAAAATTCTTCATTCAAAAATTTCGCTCTTGAACAAAGCACTTAAGTTCTCAAACAAGATACATATATTTTATTCAAAAATTTTTTATTAGTGTAGTACTTGGGTAGTTAACCACATTCAATCCCAATCCCTTGAACGAAACTTGTATAAATATTATTCCACAAAACTAATTTAATACAATCTTTCGACATTAATTAGTAAAACTATCCTACATTGAATTTAATATTCACTAGATAAATCTATGTAACTCAAAATATCTTCCTCCTATTCAACCACGTAACATGAGAGTCAGTCATTCTTATCCTAGTATAAAATTGAGATGAAGTGTATGTGGTATCAAACTATTCGTAACGTGATTGGTCTAATATATCATAAGCATGAAAATATATGCAAACTCTATAGTCAAGGCGCGTGCTTGCGCACGTAAATTCAAATTCTAGTTCAGATTCCAAATACAAGGTTAAAATGAACCTACATATGTTATCAAAGTCTAAAACACTTGTAACAGTGCAAATTGATATACTCGTGCTCGTGCAGGAGCCTTGCGTACCGGCCTTCGTCAGTTTCATTTTCAGGCACTAGGCGGCGCGGTCGCTCGTTTTAATTCTCGGAGTGGGGAGCTTGAGGCCCTAAAATAGTCAGTCGAGCGGTGGAACAGTCAGTTGGTCTTCGAGCATCAGGGGGTGATCACTTCTGACCCCCACCATGCCTAATTTTGTCCAGAGTCGGCTTACTTGTGGGAGAAACTGAAGGAAAAAAATTTCTCTTGACTGACGCGCGTAAAGTTGGTAGCGTTGGTAATAATAAGCGTTGAGTAAATGTCCCTTAACCTCATTTGTTTGTGATTAAATAAATATTGTTAATTCTGTCCCAGTTTCTTTGCATTTTATTGCAAAATATTTTTTTAATTTTTGTGGGACGTGAGAAAAAAAGGAATAATGTCATATTGCTGTATTAAATCTTGCTGGCATAAAAAAAAAATCTTCTTGTCGCTATCATCGTTTTCCAGCCGACTCGCTAAAGTAAGTAAACAATGTGACAGTAGGTCAAATTTTTGACAGTTCATTATGTATTAAAAATATAGTTATTAACAGTTGTGTAATTCAAGGAGTAGCTGAAGAATTAATAAAAATAATTTTCTAGATATGCTGAATGGGTTCGATTGGTTGGTGAAGAAGATTTTTTGTTTTTAAATGTAGAAATTCTGCATAGGACTAAGTATGTATGCAGCTGCCATTTCAATGACAACGATTACAGCTCAAATATGAAAATATATCTCAAATCATCGGCAGTTCCGTCTATTTTTCATACTAATCACAAATCATTAATCGATGCAGACATGACTAAATTTTTATCGTCAGAAATTGTCATACCTTCAAGTCGAAAAGCTGTGTTCAGCAACTATAAGAATGATGACCAGAAATATCACAGATAATCTAATAAAAGCTATTCTAAGTTCAGTATCTATATTCAACAAGGATGTAAAAAATAGATTACATGAAAAGAAAATATGTTTTTATGCAAAAAGTTTAATTGCTAGTCAGTTCTCAAATTCAGGATTTAATTGTCCGGTTCACGCTCAGGCAATCAATAATCAAGTTTCTGAACTTGTTGTTACTTTTCTAATCAGACAAGAATGTTTTTTCCGCAATAGAAGAATTGAAGTGGCAGAAATGCAAAGCGCTAATGCTTCAAAAATAGCAGAATTAACAGGAAAAGGTAAATAACGCCGTAAATCAATAATAAATTATTGTAGTTTAAATCTATGATTCTAATGAATGAAGGCGATGAAGCTTTGTTATTAGATTATTTTTTTATGTACATGTAAATGTGTAAAGGTTTTTGCATTATTGCATAATTGTAAAAGGTTTAAGCAACCTCTAATCATTTCTTTATTTTGAAATTATATGCTTCCAAAACTGTGATAACATTACTGTTTTAAATTAAAAGTACGTTTTTGATGTTTAAGTCAGATTTTTTATCGTTAAAAATATTAATAATTTAATAAATATTTGAATTAATTAATTAGTTATTTGCCGCGTAATATGTGATAATATGTGATAATTTTATAATGACAATAAAATAAATAATAAAAGTTTTTATTTACTTTAAATGTTTCCTTTATTTAAAGAGTAGGTATCATTTAATTATAAATTTATTTCATTGCATAAATAAATAATAAAAAAAAAAAACAGTTCCAATGTCGGATTCGAACCCCGAACATCTATGTAGAATGCGGATTCAGAATTGATTAAGCTTTTTTTTTTTTTTATTTTTTTTATAAATGTTTGTTTTATTGAACCCATAGAAAATTTACAATTATTCTTTAAAACTATTTAATGCTTAAACAAACTAAAACAAGCTTTAATTACATTTTTTGATACACATAATGGCCAGGCTGGGCAACGCAATGCAGTACAACTTTCTTATAAATTCTTGCTCTTTCGAGGTCATTTCAGTTTTTTTTCTTTTTATTTTTTAATTGTATGAATAAATTAATTTTTTTCTATACTGGAGAAGGGTTGTAAACTCCGT
>CAJNRD030001116.1:6647020-6666519 GCA_905319865.3 Cotesia congregata
AAAAAAAAAATTAAAAAAAAAAATTTCGAACTTCGAAAAAGCATTGATTTTTGTCAAAAAACTGAAAAATTCCATATGTATTGACTTACAAAAATTTTTTAATATTTTTTATCGGAAAGTACATCTAAAAACAAAAATTTTGAAAAAAAAAGGTACCTAAATGTTTAGTTTTGAAAAAGTTATGGCTATTTGAAAATAAAAAAGCCATTTTTTTGAAAAATTCATAACTTTTTTGGAGTTAGGTAAAAAAATTCAAAAAAATTCTGAGAACCGTTTTTTATAGGGTAGAAAAGGATGGAAAACTTTCGGCCAAATCGAAAAGGGTCGGGGTCAAAAGTGGTCGATTTGGCATGGAATACCCCACTTGTTTAATAAAAAATTTTTTATGTGAAAGAAACAGAAAAGAAATTAAATTCCGGCTTAGCTGGAAATCGAATCTATGAATTTGTCGCCCTGAGTGAAGTATATTATCAATTAAGCCATTTGTCGAGCACGATTCAATTTTTCAGTGTTATGTAAGTCAATTATATACACACCGTAACTATAATCATTACGCAGGCATGCTAATAACATACGCCAGCCAAGAAATTTTTTTCGTTCTTCCGATGTAAACTGTTATTGACCCAAAGCAGCGATGGTCATGGCTTAAGATCAATTAATTATTGCCGCAAAAATTTTTTGATGTTAATTAAAGAAAATGTTTCTTAATTTAGTAAGTTGTGTTAAATTAAAATATACTACGGGTATTTAGAAAATAGCAGTCAACTCAATTAAATCATTGTTGATTTATGTCATAAGAAAGTGATACAATTATGAATAAACTATTTTATTGAATCGACATAGAATTATTTCAAACCAAGTATATAATTATAATAGTTTGGAAAATTCAAAAGTGCACGCATCATAATTTCATTTTCCATAATAAAATTGATTAAAATAAAATACAAATACTTTTAAATCTTTCGCCCCATTGTCCACTCAGAAAAAAAAGGTACTGCGCATGTGTTGTAAACGAATCTGATTTACATAGATATAGATATACAAACAATAAGTGGATTTTAGTTTTTTGCTAATTATAATTAAACTATATTGAATTAGACCGTGGATCTTCGAAAGGACTTAGTTTTAGATAATATTGAAACGTATAAAAAAAATGGACTTGATCAGTGAAGTTTTTTAGCAGTTATCGTGACTACGCCAGCTCCCATACATACATACATCAGTCACACAGACGTCCGCGGAATAATTTTTTTGAAAATTTTTTGTATTTATTTAAAAGCAAAATGTCTTTTAAAAATG
This sequence comes from Cotesia congregata, assembly GCA_905319865.3. NCBI lineage: Eukaryota > Metazoa > Arthropoda > Insecta > Hymenoptera > Braconidae > Cotesia > Cotesia congregata. The sequence continues at coordinate 6,648,320 of CAJNRD030001116.1, forward strand.
TTTTAAGTGTTGAAACTAGTGTTTTTCCATGACATTTATGTGTGAATATTAATCCACAAGTGCGATAAAAAATAAATAGAAACAATATTAGTTCAAAAAATTACTTAATTTTTGTAGGGCGAGAGTAGAGCACTGCCTCATCTGCTTCGCTTAGGCGTACAATTGGCTCAATCATAAAAAATTTTAAGTAAATCTCGGTTTTCAATTTAAAATGTAAGAAATTTTCTTCGGCCAAGATATCAAGGTATATCTGTTTTTTTTCTGAGGTAGCTTTTCAGTCAATTTAAATATGGTTGAAAACTGATTAATTTCGGAATTTTGCCAAAAAAAAAAAAAAAAAAAAAAAAAAAAAAAAACCAAAATAAATTGGTTATTGTTAATGAACGAAATGGAAAAAATACCAGTTTGAAAGTCAATATCAACTAAATTCTTGTTCTAAACACCAGTGTGATGAAAATTAATTTCAAATAAGGATATGTAGGAAACGACTGGCGTACGAAGTTATAACTACATATGTACAGTTTTTTTATATCAATATTTCATAACAATATTGACATATTATGTAGAAAGATTAATAAATTAATATACTTTTTTATTAAACTGTTACTTTTTTTTTTACTTTCTATACGAAGAAAATTCTTTATAACATAATAAAATACTCAGTTTTTCCAATTTTTTTATATACAGTTTAAACTGCATAATACTCGCGAATGTAATTGAATTTATCCCACGGAAAAAAAATTATACTTAAAATTACGATATTAATATCGTAATCTAAGATCCGACGTTCACTATCTTGAATTCTCCCTGTAAAAATATACATTGAAAATTCACTATCATGAGATTTGAATTTTTTTCAATAATTTCAGTTGATTTCAATTTTTTAGTATATATCTATAGATATATAATTTGCATAAAGCGAAATTTTCTAATTTTTTTCAATAAATATTTTTAAACAAGGCTATTATTTTACATTTAAAAATTTACTTGTTATACATGAGTTTTTACGATATAGAAACGAATTTTTCGCGATTCTATAACATAAAAATTTGTGTGTAACCAATCAATTTTAAAATGTAAAATAATAAAACTCAAGATATTTAAAATCGGATCCGGGATTAGTATATTCATACTGTAATTTTTAGTGTAATTATTTTTCCGTGTACTTCGACAAAAAAAATTTTTTTGACGTGATATACACCCAAAATGGTGAATACTATTTCAAAAATTCGAAGCGTTTGTTTCTTTACTGGCATATATTTGATTTACTTTCATATCGGTATGAATAGAAAAAATTTTTGTAGACGTAAAAAGTTCCATTTCGTGGAACATCGTGAAACTAAATGAAACATTGTTAGTCGTGTAAAGAGTAGTTATAAAACGTGCGTTAATGAAATTCACTTTATATAAAATGTATCGGCGTAAGATCATTTGGGAATGTCGTTTGTGTCATGCATTGAATGATTACAATCACCGGATATCCAGGTCACAACAGTCTTGAACCTCAACTTCATCATATCGTCATCGATACGGTATTTGAAAGTTGTTATTGTTATTGTTATTAACTTTATTGTCATCATATCTAATTGAGGATAACAATGACGATTGACTTAGATTTAGATTATAAGTCAAAGTCATCTTTAGCAGATAATTACTTTTTGTTTAAGAGAAATTAAATCTTAATAGATAAGTTAGAGGTTTGCGAATATTCGAATTTAAGAATTCTCCAAGACGATTTATTCAAATGATTCAAATAATTCATATAATTCGAACTGTTTACAAACCTATTATAGTATCAACCTGTACTGTACATTTTTTCCAAATCTTGCTTTTCAAATTTACTTAAGTGAAACTACATTTAAGTCAAAACTTTAGATCTACGCTACAAAAGCTTTTAGAGCAAAAGTGATTTTCCGATTTTCAACAATTAATAATTTTCAATTTCAATAATAAAGAAATTTTGATTACAATTCGATTTTGAGATGTCAAGCGCTTATCAAATCTCTATGTTGGAGGTCCATAAATTCATGGCCATTCTGACTATTCTCGGCTAGATATCCGGCCGACTTTGTATGGTTGTGAATAAAATTTTGTCACGCGATATTTTTAGAATGAATCAAGCGATTGAGACACGCGATACAGCGTTTGAGAGGGTTTATGGAGAATTAAGTGCAGTATGATTTTTTTAAGCTTTTTTAAGATAAATTTCAAATTTTTTAGCTAATTGACTTAAAAACTCAAACACAAAAGATACTGCAGTTTTGAAATTCCAAAAAAATGTTATTTCGAAGAAATGCTCGGATTTATTAGTCTAAAGACTATGTATGGAAATTAATACGGCAATAATATTTCTATAATATCCGATAGACAATAATTTAACGAACTTATAATAACAATATAAAAAAATATACTGACATTTTTTTCTACGTGTAACATTTAATCGATTTTTCAGCTATAGATTTGTTTTGTAAATTAGTTTGAGATGCGAAATTTTTGATCAGTATAAAAAAATGGAAAGTGCCAAAATTGCTGATGATAGAAATGCTTAAGGTATCGTATATATTACTCACCTAGGGTAGGAAAATAAGAAATGTCTCAGATCACATGTAATTGTTGGCCGAGGCGAAGCCGAGGTCGACAAACATGTGATCTGAGGCTTTTTTATTTACTGGCTAAGGTCAGTATACTATTTTTCTGTTCGATAGAGCCAGAAAGCGGCAACTTCGTTTAGCGCAGCGCCCTGGAAGTTTGCGCTTTCTGGCTGGAAGACAGAAAAGAAATTTTTCCGCGAACGAGTATACAATTTTCGAACGTTACAAAGAGTTGAAATCGTCTCAGGTACGTGGTGATGGAACTGATAATGAAAAGAAGTACCCATAAGTTCGGTCTTATTTTCATTCGAGATCACATCCGCATCGTTATCATTCTCAATATAATAGAAATTTTTTTTTTTGAAAAAAGTTCAAAAAAGTTTTTCACGTTACTAATTGCCTCAGAAAAAGTGATGTACTTCAGTGGTAATAAAGATTGACAAAGCTTAGATAATAGTACCTCACCATATCAACCATTTATAGAATGTAACTAGCTGACCCGGCAAACGTTGTTTTGCCATATGAATTATTCTAGAGTATAAAAATATATCTTATTTATTGTAAGTGTGTGCGTATGTGGTATATGAGTGGAAGACCTCAACGAAACGTAACATACTCATTCTAACGACGATTTCTGAGGTTAAGTTTTGAGATGAGCCAAATCTGTCGATTAGTTATTAAATGAAAGCAATTCAATAATTTTCGAAACTCGATATTTTCACTTTTACCGTATTTCGGTGCAATAACAATTAAATGCGATTTTATATTCAATTTGTGTAAATTGGATCTGAAAGTTTATGTAATAAGCTAATAAGCTTTAATTTGCATACTTATTCATTTTTCCAAATTATATAGTTTAGAAATGACAGCAATTTAAACAATTTTGAAAATTGCAATAATTACCGTAATTCCTCTTTTTTCCCGCTTCACAAAATTATTTAATTTTAATTTTTAAAATGTGGATTATAAATGCATCAATTATTATAAATGTTGGATCATAACAAAGATACAGTATTACTTTATTATTAATGTTGGATCATAACAAAGACACAGTAATACTGTACCTTTAATATTTATAAAAAATTTCATTAAATTAATTATATATTTGAAAATTTTATTTTTTTTCCTAAATAACTTTTAAAAAAATTTATAATTTTTTTTTAATGTGAGCTTGGCAAAACGAAACCCTATTGATCAGCTATCGACCGGGGTTGGAAAATATAAAATTTTATTAAAAAATCGGGGTTGATCGTAGAAGGGTGAAAATTGAGAGTAATATGAGATTTTTTAATTCTAAGTCATGACAAAACAAAAATAAAAATCTTGCCAAAAGAATTAAAGTTTATAATTAACAAATAAAAAATAGGGGTTGATCGTAGAGGGCTGAAAAATTGAGAGTTATATGAAATTATTTATTTTAAGTCATGGCAGAATAAAAAATAAATTTTTGCCAAAAAATTAAAGTTTATAATTAAGAAATAAAAAATAAAGGTTGATCGTAGAGGGGTGAAAAATCGAGAGTAATATGAGATTTTTTATTCTAAGTCATCACAAAATAAAAAAAAAATTTTTTGTCAAAAAATTAAAGTTTATAATTAAGAAATAAAAAATAGGAGTTGATCGTAGAGGGGTGAAAAATTCAGAGTAATATGAAATTTTTTATTCTAAGTCATGATAAAATAAAAAAAAAATTCTTGCAAAAAAATAAAATTTTTAATTAACAAATAAAAAATAAGGATTGATCGTAGAGGGGTGAAAATTTAGGGTTGCATGTATTTTTGTATGCTGTATCGTGAAAAAATGAAAACAAAACATTTTGTCAAAAAAATAAAAAAAAAAATTTAGGGGTGGACCACCCTTAACATTTAGGGGGATGAAAAATAGATCTTGTCCGATTCTCCACCCTGGCCGATATGCACTCTAAGGATCACAAAAATCGGTCGAGCCGTTTCGGAGGAGTACGGTAACTAACATTGTGACATGGAAATTTTATATATTAGATAAGGGTCTTTGAAAAATTTGTGCAAACTAGCTGACCCGTGCGAATATTTCGCACAATATCATCATAATAAAATAACGAATGGTCATGTTATAATGTAAAAATATGTTAATGGAAATATTGAAATTTGAATTCTTTTCAATATTTCTAAATTTCTTCTCTAATAGAGAATTAATATTGTCTGTCGTTTTGAATTCTTTTTTCTAACCAGGGATAAGCTTTAATATGGTATTTGAGTTTTTAAGTTTGATAAAAAGAACTCAAATAGATCTAGTCTGAACACAAGACATGATATATCATTATTGGTGAAGTGAATCTAGCTATAGCAATGACAACGTACAAATTTTGAGAAATTGAAATGTTTTGAAAGTGGTGAGAACCGAAAAAGAGAAAATTACATAAACATTGAGAACGTATGTCATGTGCTAGATTTAAGAATAAGCACAATAATATTGATTTTAAACAAGTTTTGAATAAGTCTTGACCAATGTATTTGGCAAAGTCATTTGTAAAAAATCAGATAATTCTTAGGCAAGGTAATTAATCAAGATTCTGTATTCTGACTAGGGACAAGATTATGTAGTCTGTACTTGGAATAGTGGCAGACTTGGACTAAATTTTGAAAGTAGAGCGCTTAGCAATACTTTATTAAGTCTATTCGTCGAGTCTGCATTCAGAATTTGACAAGAATCTTAGTCAGGAATCTTGACCTAGACTTAAATGAAAAAAGCAAAAGTCCATGAAAGCGCACCTCACTCTTTTTCTCACTCGATGGTTCCTTTTTCGCTCACACTTTTACTCGCTTTTACTATGGAGTTTCAAAGGGTGGTTGTGAGAAGTATCAGATTTCTTGTTATTGTCTGGCTGAATTCTGGCTCAAGACACCTAAGAATCTTGACGAAGTATTTGTGGTAATTTTTCGATAATTCTTGAGAAAGAATTCGTCGAAAGTAACCGGTTCTTCGATTAGTAGATAGAGTGTAAAATACAAGTCCTCGCCAATAAAAATTAACACTACAGTTGTTATATCCTCAACACATCTTCACGACCAACTCTAAGAATTAAACAAAATACAGAACTAAGCCATAAGGTTTAGCCATCGGGACAAGACACATCACAGTTATCGTTTCATAAACGGACCCAAATTCACAGAAGAACATAAAATTGGCATCAGGGTCTATTGCTCACGATTTTATATACACTGGTCACATTTATTAATAGCAACCACTACGTATTTATTTTTACACCAGAAAGTATTACAATATACATAGCTAATGAATTTATTCTGAAACAAAACATATTCAATCCTCTGCAATCTTCTCAGTCTCGCTAAATAATATCCAAGCCTTAACCTATATAGTAAGTGTGTGCGAATAGTATTCGAATTGAATCGAATCAAATATTCACTTTAGATTCGAATAGTATTCGCAAACTTCTACTAGATACCCTGGCGGTTTCAGCAGCACGGTGAAAGCACGGTCGCAGTACGGTCGCTCGACAGTTGTTTCACGGTCGTTTCACCGTATAAAGTTCGTTCTTACCGAGCGATCTATCAGTCAGCATCGAATACCGTTGTGAACGATGTCTACTATTAATTTATTGAATATATACGGTGTATACGCAAGTGAATCTACGATGTTATGACCGATGCTGTACGCTCAATATACTGTCGAAATACGGTGATTTTACGCTACTGTCACGGACAATAAAATAAAAAAAAATACTTCGGACAGTCTAGACCGGGACTCGAACCTGGTTCAAATGGTCGCACGCCCGAAACTTTACCAGTTGGGCTATCTGAGACAACGCACGGAGTATTCGATTCAGTGACATGATAAGGTATCAAAACCAAGTCATTTTTTTCATTGTACAGATAAAAATAGCTTAAATAAAGCTATATTTTTTCCAGGACTTCAAAATAATAATCGTAATAAATGATTCAAATTTTTGATGATTACGAAATTTTTGATTTCGAAATTGCGGTGAAATTATTAACTGTATAAAAAAAGATCTGAAAAAGAAATTGCTAAAAATTTAATTGTTAAAAAATCTCAGAATAATTTTTCTTGAATAAAATATCTCCCGATTAAAAAAAAAAAAAAAAAAAAAAAAAAAATAACAATAGTTGATTAATAATCAAAAAGTATTATAGTTTCTCATTTAAGACTATGAAAAAAATTCAACACTTGTAAGCCATAAACTCTTCTGAAAAGTATTGAAATGATGGATCTCTGTTGATTGCCGTCGTTCACTGTCAAATGACGGCCGTTCGACAGTCAAGTGACGGTCATTCGACGATCATTTGTCGACACTGTGAATTCACGGTACATTCACCGTCGTTTCACGATCATTTTTACTGTGAACCCGAATCCGCCAGGGTAGGCATTGTTTCAAAACAACATTTTTTTGGAATTTGTGGACTGTGGTATCTTCTTTATACGAGATTTTGAGTTGATGAGTCGGAAAATTGGAAAGTTATCTCAAAAAAGCTTAAAAAAATATTGTCAGACTTGATTCTCCGTGAAGATATCGTATGATAAAATTTTTTTTCACTATGTGATACTAAAAATCTGTAAGCTACTTTGACTCGTAAAACATATAAGTCGGAAGCCAAGTTAGGCAGCATCTCGCGACTGCATTACATACTTTAGTGATATGGGCCGACTTTGGCTTCCCGATTCGGTGCGAGTTTAGAAGTTGGCATGCCTAATTTGGACCGAACCACCGCCGAACTTAAGTTTCTGAAAGGAATTTTATTTTAAAATTACCGTTAAATTCACGATAATCGTGGACAAATGGCACGACCTAAATAATTGTTGGTAAGTAAGATAATTCTTTTTCTCCACTCTAGAGTGTTGGAGTAGAGTGAAAAACTATGAATCTGGAGATAACTAATAAATATTTCCCTTTTCATTTTCATTCACATTACTTTGTATTTTTCCGACTAGTTAATTATATCTAGTCGTCAAATACTAAATTTTAAGTGTAAAACGAAAAGGATGTTCTTTTAATTAATAAATTCAAAAGATAACCTTACTTCTGCTACAAAAAAAAAACATTTCGACAGTTAATCAATGAGTTGTAAGGTATTTCAGAAAATTGAAAAGCTACTTAAGTAAAAACTCCAAAATCGGCAGAACCGAGAGCTTTGATTGAGAAAGCCACTTAGCCAAACCAAAAAAACAAGATTAATCGGATATGACAAAGAAAAAAAAACGATATCAAACTCACTAATGAAGCTTTAGCCTTTAACAACAAAACTCATGAAACTCCAGCACAGAATGGAACACCACCAGAAGAAGGCATCAACCTTTTTTAATGGCGTCTCCGGAGTAAATCAAACCACTAACAGTCCATCACACTCAGCATCCCAAGAACTAAAGTATGAGAAAACTAACAAAGCACCGTTTCTGATTCAATTACAACAAGAGGATCTATACCAGGGGCCTAAAAATATTGTGTTGGTAAACGGACAACTTCAAAAATGCAGCATTGATTTCAAACTTATCGAGCCTCTATTAAAAGGTACGAGGTTGCTAACCTTTGACCAGTAATCTAAGGCAAACAAAATTCTTAGATGCAAGAAATTTATCAATGATGATGGTTTTACTGCGTTTATACCCAGAAAAAAGTTGTTTAAAAAGTGCGTTGTAAGAGGTATACCGGCCGACATCACTAAGGAGAAGTTCATCACTAATGTTAATTCTTCAAACGGGGGCTTGGTCGTAAGAGATATGTATAGATTCTAAAGAAAAGTTACGACAGAAGGATCTGTTAAGCGGGTAGATACTGAAACAGTTTGCTTTTCTATTAGGGCACAGTTACGCCTAGAACCATTGTGCTTTTCTAAACAATGCTCAAAGTAATGACTTATATTCTATCAATTAGACAATGCTACAAATGTGGCAAAATAGGTCACATTAGCAAATTTTGCAGAAAAATGGAAAGATGCTTGACGTACAGTGAGAGTAGACATCAAGAAAATGAGTGCCAACAAGCTTCAAAATGCATAAATTGCGACGGTTCTCATCGTTCACTCGACAGGGCCTGCCCAAAGGTCAGAGAAGCTAATGAAATGACCGTCACTGAATCAGTCCTATAAAGGTTCAAGCAATACTGCTGAGGCGGTGAAAGTTCAATTAAAGGAAACCAATTTGAGGAAAAATTTATTGTTGCCGGTGATTTTAATGTACACCAGCCATGTTGGGGCAACAGATCTGTTACGGTTAGAAATTTTGGTCAAATTAATAAGTAATTAAAAATATTCCCACTGCAAGACAAATGTATTAAAAGGATCCGGGTTTAAAAAAGCAGAAGAAGACTTGGTATCGATTGGGGAGTGCCGATAGAGGAATGGACACAAGTCGAAGTGACACTCGCATGACTGAAAAGTAACAGATGGATATAGGTCACTAGGCGAGCTATGTCACTAGGTATCCTCATACACGCCATCAGGACTCCATGAAAAAGAGGAATACAAACTCTAAAGACAATAGGGGATGTTTTACCACCCCTGGTGAGAGATGTCCCACCACCACTAGTTAGAAGCTCCATTTCTCCACAAGACACACTGGTGGTCATTGAGGGATGACCAATCATAATTCGTCGTTCCAAGTGAAGGCTATCAACTGACATCGACAGACCAATAGTGCCAAGAGTTTTAACATAACAAGGACCGATACAATTACAAAATTCTTAGAAATCAAAGGGATGTTGCCACCACCACTATTCCAAAGATATGGAAAGGGTACAAGCTCTAAAGACAATAGGGGATGTTTACCACCCCTGATGAGAGATGTCCCGCCACCGCTAATTGGATGTTCCGCTTCTCCACGAGAACCACTGGTGGTCATTAAGGGATGACTAATCATAATTTGCCACTTCAGGTGAGGATTATCGACGGACCAATAGTGTTAAAGGTCTTTCACATACGATGACAGGCAATTAAGAAATTCTCAGAAATCAAAGGGATGTTACCACCACCCCAGTCCAAAGATATGGAAATTGGGGATCATACCACCACCAGGTTCATTCCTCCGCAAGTGTATAAAAATGCAAACTCTTTGAGGTAAGCAGACAGTAAAAATTAAAATTATTTCATGCGGGGAACCTTTCGCCAAGTACAGTCCTAGTCATCAGTCAATTTTAAAATATTATTCCATACGGGGAACCTCTCGCCAAGTCCAGTGCGGTACGCAGTAAAAATTCAAATTATTCAATCATACGGTGAACCTCTTGTCAGTAGACATCAGCTCAATCTTGAATAATATTTCAACCGACAAAGCTCCAATCGAGAGTATTATTTCTAGTCAACATATATCTAGTTTCATCGAAATTAAGCATTGATTTCGAACTCAAAATTAAAAACCATTGTTGACGTTCGCGAAGACGTTGAAGTCAAATTAAACTATATCGATCATCAACCCAGGCATTGAGGTTGAAGATCAGTTAGTGTCATGTGAATTTAACCTCGGAGGATTCTCCTTTTCAATACCTTCATCATCTAGAGAACTCAGTGCCAGGCTTACCTCAGACGTCACCTTCAACGCCGAGACGACCAAGACTTCAGCTCAATTCAAGCGTTCAAAGACCCATCCACGACCTATTCTAACCGTAACAATTCAATAGTGTGGCGTTCAGTAACGACATTGTGAATGTAGCAACAAAAGAATAAAATATCTGTTCGATATATTTAAATCGTAAGTAAATTGTTAATTTCTTTCTTTCATATTTCTCCTCTTTTCCTTTTTCAACCAGTTCTGATGGTCATCCCCTTAGAGTTAATTAATCAATAAGTTCTTAAGCGCTGTAAGCACTTGTTTTATGCTGATGATTTAGTTGTCTATTTAACATGTAAACCTTGTGATATAGAAAGCTCTGTAAGAATTCTGAATGAGGAAATTGCTATAATTCTGAAGTGGTGTATTATAAACGGTCTTAAACTAAATCCTAACAAAACAAAGGCAGTGATTTTTGGATCAGCACAAAAATTGGCTGATGTTCAATGTGAAGTGATTACAAATATAGTTGTAAATGATACTATAGTTGACTATTGTAAATCAGTAAAATATCTAGGAGTCATACTTCAAGACACTCTAACTTGGTCCTTATAAATTACTGAGGTTTGCAAAAATAGCATGAGAGTACTTGCACAGTTAAAGATGAATGGAGATGTTTTCTCATTGCCTGTTAGGAAAAGATTGGTCACTACTTTAATTTATTCTATTTTTGATTATTGCGCGGCTATTTATACTGATATTACAGGTCAACAACAGATTAGACTTCAGAGAAAATTAAATACTTGTGTACGATACATTGTTAAAATATCAAAGTATGAACATGTAACTCAATATTACACTGAGCTTCGTTGGCTGACACTTAGTTCTAGGCGTAAATTTTTCTTATCGTGTCTTATTTATAAAGCATTGTATCTTAATCAAAAGCCTCTAATTAGGCGAGACTTAGAAATTCTTGAGCCTCGCCTACGCCGAGGAGATATTCGTCAAGCCTATCTTGAGTTACCGGTTTATCATTCAGCAAAGTATGAAAAATCATTCTTGATATCTGCGATTAAAATCTGAAATCAATTACCAGCTGATTGTACGACGTTACCAACGTTTATGGAGTTTCGAACTGCTTGTTATGAATATTTTTTACAATCTGATAGATCATAATATGTATTCATTGTTTTAGAATTTAGTGATGATTGAGTGACTGAGTATTTAACACACTACATTATATATACTACTTTATATATATACTTTATATATACTACTTAACACACTACTTTATAGATTATATTAAGATGTTTTTGTATCAATTTTGGATGGCCGCAAGGAGTTTCAACTTCATGGCCAATTAAATAAATAAATAATAATAATAATAATAAAATTAAAAAAGCCAACTTTAGAACGTTCTGCAACTCAATAACAAAATACACTGATCCATCGTACATTTGGAAGAAGCTTAAGGTCTTTAAAAATAGGTGGAATACTTCTAGCACATCTAATGAGTATTCAGAGGAACTTATCAACAACGTTAAAAATGCTATAGACCAGCTGTGTCCATCCTGGTCTCCGCTAAAGAAATCCAGATTTCACAATGCATTCGGGAATCCGTTTTTGGAGCAACCTTTTCTCATGAACGAACTAAAGATTGTACTAAACAAGTGCAATACGAACAGCATCCCTGGACTAGACGGAGTCGGCTGTTTAATTTTAAAAAGGTTCCCAGAGGAGCTCAAAAGACTGTTGCTAGCTCTATTCAACGAAATTTCTCAGAAAAAGGTATTTCCGAGCGAATGGCGTGAATACTTGGTCTTCTTCATTCCTAAAAGTGGTTCTAATAAGGTTCGGCCTATATCCTTGGCCTCGTGTCTTTTAAAAATATTTGAAAGAATCTTACACATTAGATTGTCATGATAGCTAAAACATCATAAGAAACTTCCTAGTCATCAATTTGGATTTAGGTGAGGAAAATCCTGCATGGACAACTTAGTCCTCCTGAATGTTGAGATCCTAAGTTTCGATGATGAAGAAGTGCTCGTCTGTCTATCTGTTGATATAAAAGGTGCGTACGACAATGTAATACCACATGTACTTGTAGATAGACTCAGAGAAGAGGGAATCCGAGACTTATTTCTATTTTTTATCTATCAATTAGTTGGATGTAGAATCTTGTCACTCAGATTCGGAGACATAAACGAAAAAAGAATCGTTTACAAGGGACTAGCTCAAGGAGAGGTCTTAAGCTTTCGATTATATCCACTTTATATGAAGTCGCTCGAACGCATTCCACGCAACAGATGATAAGTCGATGAGTTCGCTGACGATGACATTTATTACAAAAAGGCCAAACACCCAAGGCAAGCAATCGCTGATCTTGAAGACACTATGGACTATGGAAGATGTTTTGATTTTTCTTGACTCCAGTGGATTGGAACCAAGCCCAGACAAATACCAACTGTGCGTTTTCAGTCGAGATTATAAAATAACATCTAGGGATTGGTCACTCAAAATTGCAAATAAAGTGGTTAAATCCAACCAAGTTTTTAAACTATTGGGTTGACACTTTGAAAGCACTTTAAAATGGGATGTACAGATCAACTTAATTCGAGAAATAGTATATTACACATCTAGGGCAGTAAAATAAGAAATGTCTCGAGCGGCATGATGGTCGAGCGGGTTAAGTCATTATCCTGTTAATTCGCTCGCACATCATACCGTGAGGCGAGGGTTCGAGCCCCGACGGTTGTTCGAATAGTTCCAACACCAACCGTCGGGGGTCGCTCCGGTAACCGAACTGTACTGGCATGGGTTTTCTCTGTGGTTTCCCCATCGCCACTATTCCAACCACCGATAGAAAGGTGAGGAATAGGGTGAATACAGTACAGAAAGCACAAGTCGATCCACAGCCGCAGTGATAATAATAAGAGTTGAGTATATAAATGTGCGAAAAAAATAAGGTTGATTATGCAGTGAAAATACAGGAGTGAAAAGGAGGACGTGCTGGGGTCCGAAAAAGCGTTGAATAAAAAAAAAACAAGGACAGTATAAAAACACAGGACAGTGGCGCACTCGCGGAATGCGATAGCTACCATCTACCCAGCCTTGTAAAAACCAAGAACGGTATACAAGTAAAAATCGAAATAATAATAAGAAATATCTCAGATCACATGTAATTGTTGTCCGACGCGAAGCCGAGGTTAATAAACATGTAATCTGAGGCTTTCTTATTTACTGCCCGTGGTGTGTATACTATTTTTCTTCTCGACGGAGGCGGAATGCGACATTTTCGTTTAGTGCAGCGGGACGAAAGTTGACGCTTTCCGCCTTGAGGTGAGAAAAATATTTAGTCCTTATCTATTTTGAGTTATCTTCAGACCACCTGGTTGGGACCAGACCCTACAGTCTTGTTACGGTTATACAAGGCATTAATTCGCTCTCGTATAGAATACGGAGGCTTTCTATTCCACCCTCTGTCAGCTAAAACTCTTAAAAAATTACAGGCTGTACAAAACAAAACCATAAGGATTCCCATGGGATATCGTCAGTCAACCCCAACCAACTTAATGCTAGTGAAGCAAAAGAACCACCTATACTTCTCAGATTTCAGTATCTGTGCATGAATTTTTTATCTAGACTGATGTCAAACGCTGAACATCCGTTGATTCCAGTGCTCGAAAAACTCGTAGCTACTAGAGATAACGCAACATTTAAAGCTTTTGGACCAAGACCTCTCCTGTTGTTTGCTTATGGAAACTTAATACCAATACAAAATTATAGAGAATCATCTGACAAGCCACTGTGCTATCACTACTCATTCGAATCGTTGTGGTTTAATCCTGACATAGACTTAGAAAACGGTCTTGCTATTGAAAAGGCTACTGATCCAAATCACAAATTTGAGACTATTTTCTGGCATGAATTAAGCAGGGATAGCTGGTAGTTCACGGGCGGGTCAAAATTTTACAAAGCAGCGATTCAATATTTTACATCTTTAGTAACTCTAAAAGTGTTCTCATGGCCCTCAAAAACTATCGCAATTCGGAAAAGTAAAACCCTATTGTTAATCGTATTAAGGACCAATTACACAGACTTCATTTGCTAGATAAAATATTCCAATTTCACTGGATTCTCGCTCATTTAGCCATTCATCATAATAAAACTGTAGATCTTCCGGCTAAAGAAAGTGTAAGGGCGGGTATTGACTCCCAACTGTTAATTCCCGCTTCTGATCTAAAAGGTGTTTGGAAAAAGAAAATCCGAAATAAATTCAATCGGTGGTGTCTAGTTACAGGCAGATATAAAGGAACTAATTATTTCCGCAAATTTTATACAGAAAGCGCACATTCGTAGTTTAAAAATTTTAAATTCCATAGAAAAACTGTTGTATCAATTAATACACTAAGAAGTGGACACACTTCCCTAGCATCTAGCTTATTTCGATTCAGAATTGTAAAGTTAAATCAATGTCTTTGTGAAGAGTCTGAGGAAGAACTTAATCACGTGTTCTGGCAGTGTAAGTTATATGATGAAGCTAAAGAATATTTATTTCATGATCTCAAAAAAGATAAATTATATCCTCCTTACAGTATTGAAGCCATGTTAAGTGAAATGAATCCTTTGTCTGTGATTGCTCTCTCTAAATTCATAAATACTATTAAACTTAGCATTTAATTTCTTTTTGAGTTTATTTTTTTGTTCATTTTCTAATTTTTTGAACAGAATACTTTGTTATTTAAATACAGTGCCTAACAATAAAATCTAGTATGTAGGTGATGTTTCAGTTCGAAGCCTTCTCTGTGAGAGGGCTCTAGTATGTAAGAACTTTGTAATAATTTTTTTCTTTTAATAATAAAAAAAAAAAAAATAATAATTTTTTATTTTATAAAAAGTTATGTATAAGTTTGTTGAGGCTGAATTGGGATATCCCAAGGCCTTTCTGTACTTTTATATTTTTAAATAAAAAAAAAAAAATAATAATAATAATTTTACTCACGGCAGAGTGATATGAGCTTTCAGCTCAAGGCATTCTTATATATTTTCAATAAAAAAAAAAAAAAAAAAAAAAAAATCGAGATAATTATTAACTTTTTTTCAAAAAATTTTACCGCAAATTTTATTAGGTTTTCGGTCAATTTTATGAAGTCTACCATGAAATAAATGAATTTTTTCGTAACTTTTGTTTCAAGAATGGTAATAAATAAAAGGGCCGCATTATGTCCCACGATTACAGTGAATTTAACGGTAATTTTTAAAGAAAATTTCTTTCTACGTATATATTTTATGAATTTAGTGTTTAAAATTGATGATGCCGCGACTATTAAACCACGGACAGTTCAACCACAGAACAAATAATTTTTAAATAAACACACAAAATCCATAATAAAAAGGTTCATTATACAACGGTTGATTTGTCTTGCGGTTGAACAGTCTTTCGGTTCAAACGTCATCGATTGAACTATCGCGATTGAACTGTCTGCGGTTTAATTGTTATACAACATTTGTAAAATGCAGGTGGGGACATCACATATTTGACACAATTAGAATCAAATTAGTGTCAAACAATTCATAAAATCGAATATTCGCACACCCCAAATGAAATCACGGACACTCTTGCGAAAAGCAATATCACTGCAGGCATTCGTCTAAGCTATAAATTACTATGTATATATGCTAACTTATATAAAAAAAATCTAACAAACAAATAGAGAATAGACAAATTCAGCGAAGTTCTATAGATACATACGAGGTCACAACCTCTAAATTACCCAATTCAAGATTATTGACGTTGACAATGAGTCAAGTAACCTAAGAAAAATTCTAAGGAAATGTTAAAATACAGCAAAGCTTGATGAAATTATTCCTAGCAGGCTTAGTTCAAAAAAGTGACTGCTGCTGCAAGAACTTGAATGGTTGATTCTCGAGCAGAAGTCAAACCTGTAATCAGGAAGATTATGAATATCATCTGTGAACATTATTTACTTGCGCTGCAGAGTCCGCAGACCACTCTGCTATAAAAGTGCAAACACAAATGATCAAAGTAAGCTAATCTGAATGCTAAATAATTTCTTTAGCTAACTTGACAGTGATCTCCGGGACCGCGTTTATTAGAGATTGTCTGCACGGAATTAGAAAAATAAAGCACTACATTTGCGAATGTTACATCTAATGAAAATTTTAGGGGACTTCTTTCCAATTGACCCGCCGAAAAAAACTCAAGAAACTTGTCACTAAAAAATTCAATAAAATCAATATTTATTCTAGTACAAATTATTAAAAAATGTTTCCTAAGCCTTTTAACTTTTCTATAGTTGTCTGTATGTTTTAGAATTTTTTTTTATTCACTAATCCTTACAATTACTTGATTTTTTAAAGTTATATACTTTAATTATCATGTATAAATTTAATTACTATGCATAATATATATTTCAACCGATTTGAGTTTTAGTTATTAAATCAAGTATATATATTAAATATTCAATGTTATCATACTTATATGATTTGCAAGTGATGACTCAATATATGTAAAAGTCGTTTGGAAATACATTTAACGTCATAGAACTATGACTATCATCATTTATGATAGTATTTGTAATGATTCAGAAGTAAAAAACATATTGTATGTTAATTATACATTAATAAATAGCAGGTCATTAGAGAATTCATGAATCGTTTCAATTAGTCATCATTCAAATTAAAATTTTCAATTTTGACGAAAAAATGTAAAAAATAGTTAACCCTACAAGCGAGCCCTTGAATCTTTGCTACTTTCAATCCAAAGCACTTGGAAAAATCATGGTTTAAAGGTTTCTATGGTACATTTTAATTTTAAAAAGTTTAAAAGAACCAAAAATGTCGCAGGACAACTAGTTTAGCAGTATACATTCGAAATTTTACAATTCTTAAAAAGAAACTTTTCCGCGAACGAGTATAAAATTTTCGAACGTTACGAAGAGTTGAGATCGTCTGAGATACGTGGTGATGAAACTGGTAATGAAAGGAAGTGCCCATAAGTTCGGTCTTATTTTCATTCGAGATCATATCCGCATCGTTATTATTCTCAATAATCAACTTTTAGTCTTTCCCTTAAAATCGTATGCGAACGCGAGAAATTTTTCGAAGACACTGATGTTTGGTTTGTAATATAGAACAGTACAAGCTCTCGTGAATTATTCTATAGTAAATGAGTTTAATGTAACAATAAAAATACACAGATTGTATTTACTTATTGTAATTGTTATTGACTTATATAAATCATGGTAATTTTATAGATATCTCAAAGGGAAACGCTATACTCTCTGATCATCTAGGGTCCAAAGAAAATAATATTTTTATGTTGGGAATTCAGTTTTTAAGTAGAAATATTTTAGATTTCATTAAACAGTGGGTCATTCTATGTCAAATCGACCAATAGTTGGAATCGACCCCTTTCGATTTGGACGAATTTTGGTCAGAAGTTTTCTTTTATCATATAACGAAGTTCTGCCAAAGGAAAAAAAATAAAAAAATTTTTTTCAAAAGATATGCAAACTCAAAATTTCGCGATTTTTCCAGTTTTTCAATTTTGTTTTTGTAATATCTCGAACGCTAGTATAGATACAGGAATAATCTTTCATTTGTTTGAAAGGGGACACTTGGAGCTATTAAAAAAAAAATATTTTGGGAAAAAATTTTGAAAAATGCCAAATTTGTCAAATTTTGAATTTTTGAAAATCGTAAAAAATGACGGTCGACAATAAATTTTTTGCTCAAATTTTTTCATATACTACCTTGTACCAATCTTAAGAAATCCTGAAATTTTTGGAACTGTGTTTTTTGTTTTCTCAAAAATATGAATTTTTGAAATTTCTTAAAAAAAAAAATTTTTCTCCAAAATTTTTTTTTTATTTTTATCTCAATTGAGTTTGGTAAATCGCGTAATTTCGATATTCTGAACAATTAAAATGTCATTTAGTGGCATAACGATGAGAAAAAAAATAATTTTAAGAAAAATTTTTTCTTTCAACAAATTTCAAAAATTCATATTTTTGAAAAAACAAAAAACACAGATCCAAAAATTTCAGGATCTCTTAAGATTAGTACAAGGTAGTATACAAAAAAATTTAT
>CAJNRD030001116.1:6667675-6680563 GCA_905319865.3 Cotesia congregata
CCATTCCTGTATCTATAATAGCATTCGAGATATTGCAAAAACAAAATTGAAAAACTGGAAAAATCGCGAAATTTTGAGTTTGCATATCTTTTGAAAAAAATTTTTTTATTTTTTTTCCTTTGGCAGAACTTCGTTATATGATAAAAGAAAACTTCTGACCAAAATTCGTCCAAATCGAAAGGGGTCGATTCCAACTATTGGTCGATTTGACATGGAATGACCCAGTAATAAGAAATTTTTATTCAAAAGAGTTTTCACTTTATAAAATTATTTGTAACTTTGGAAGCAATGTGTTGAAAAAAGAATTTTAAGAAAATAAATAACCTAAGTTGAAATATTTATTGCTTTTCTAAAAATATCTCTTGATGAGTTAAAAATGTTTTCTCGAGTTAAGATGACAATATTTTCATCAGATTTTATAGAAATTTAATTCATACATTTATTTTGTATTTTACTCAAAAGCAAAAAATACATTTGGTTAAAAAGTTTATGGATGTATTAAGTTTTATAAAAAAAAAAAAATGACAATTTTTAAATTCCCCACAATGAAAATCAATAATTTTCAGAAATTGTGGTTATTATTGTCATCTCGATTTTCGAAAATCGATTTTTCATCAGATCACGTTTTAAGGTCTGAGAAAGCTATTCTGACTATTTCTGCGATGCTGACATAATGTCTGTATGTACGTGCAGGTGTGCGTGTGTACATTTAAAAATGACGCTGCAGCTGCAAAGCCCGTCGAAATCGATGAATTCGTTCGAGAGATATCGTAAACGAAAAATTTGCAAAAAAGTCCACAAAAATGACATGTTCTCGAGCAAGATTTTTATGTCAGAATCTCGTGTAAAACCCATAGCTACAAAAATAACACGTACTTGAGCAAGACTCTGGAATAATTGTCTCAAGCAAATTCCTTAGTTGCCAGTTTCCTTTTCTACGTATGTATCTTCTGCAATATTATGTAATTACTAATTAGTTACCTACTCTAGAAAGAAATCCCTCATAAGCTTAGAATATAGAATAGATGGTCAGCTGTTTGAGCGCAAAATCATGATAAAAGATCTAGGAGTCATGTTTGACACAAAACTAAGTTTCAATTGTTGAAAAGATTATTTAATACTATAATATTTGAACTGCAATATATTTTGAATAAATGAGTCGATTTCGATTGGATCTACGGAATTCAATATAGTTTTTTAACTTTTATGAAATGGTTGGATTCAGAAAAATCGACAAAAATCAAAATATTTTTAAAATTAAAAAAAATTTAAATACCCACAACGATCCGGCCAATTTTGTTCATCTTCGAACTTAATGTCATCAGTATTAATTCACAGAATAGTACCACAGGAGGTCATATATTATAATCGGTTAAGAACTGTGAGTAGCAATCTTGCTCACATGGCGCATTATATCATGCATATAGATAAATATGTAAAGTTTTGGACTGATGCTATTTTTCGAGATAAATTCACAAAATGAAAGATGCAGATTCTGAAGAAATCTACCTAAAAAGCACTTATCTTGAAATTTATGAACTAATATATCACTCGAATGATTTAATCGATTTCGATGAAATTTGTGACATTTGACACAATTTTTAGAGCACAAATAAAAGTTCGAGAATAAAAAATCGATTCAACTAGAAAGGCCCTACACTGATAAAAAATTAACTCGATTCAAAAAAAAAATTGTTGAACCAAGAAAGTCATTGTGAAGAGCTTTATCGTTTTGATTTAATTAATCAAATGCTTGATGACATAAATTTTTGTTAATTTAAGTAAATTTTGCTTGATTCAAGGCAATAAAATTTGTAGAAATAATTTTCCTTATTCTAAATCAAGTCAATTTTTATTCTGGGTAGGCCCCTATATATATTTGTACCAGTATAAATATGATAAATCTGCCATTTAAACGATACATAAAGATTTGTCGGTATTAATCAAATAATATGATCCTGAAAGTTTCAAATTCTTAATTTAATCGGTTTTGAGTAAGGTAAAAGCCCCATCAGTAGCTGCTCATGTACCAGTACATGCTCATTCCATGTATTTGTATATCTATATTTTAATCTATATTAATAAAGATATACAAATATATGGAGTGAGCATGTACTGGTACATGAACAGCTACTGGGGCTATATTACCTTAAAAGATACGAATATTAAGAAAATAATCTCAGAATTGATTGAACCGATTGATCTAAACTATCAATGTGCATTGAGGACTGAATGGCTTCGAGAATATTGAGAACTACATAGATTTATATGATCCTTGTTTTTAACCGTGTGTAATTACGTAAGCACACGCACTCGCGTATGTGTGTATGTTTATGTGCGCATAATCCTCTCATGATAGCTAATAACAGATTGACCGATCATTTTTTAAATAAAAGATTATCTTTTTATGGTTATACATCAGCGTCAACGCCGTAAACTGCATTAGAATCGATTAATTGGTTTTGGAGATATTATAGTTTGGGGTTTTCAAAAGAGTGCTTTTCCAGGATAAAATCAAACTTTTGACCTGGAAAATATATGAAAATTGTATTTGTAAGCTGAAAACTTAGTAATTAAAATTTTTTGATTGTTTTGAGATTGTAAATAGCGAAAAGTTTCGAGGATGATCTGCAGAGTCAACCATTTTTTAGATTCTTTTTTTATTTTAATTCAACTTCTGAGATTTTTTGAAACCGGCCGGAATCTCTTTCAATTTTCAGAAAATCCAAGTCTAGTAGGAATCTCGGGAATGCCGCAACTGCATTCCTATCGGTTAAACACATACACGACAACGTTGTAAAAATAGTCAGAATACATTGGGCCGCAAAACATTGAGATCTGATAAAAACACGATTTTAAAATTCTTTTTTTACACACAACACTCAAAGTGACAAAATAAAAACTCATAATCATCAAGAATTTTTCAAATCGCGTATATTTTGTGGTGTTACCATTTCATGCATCGACCAACTTATATATATATAATATAACTGACTATACTTTTTTTCTTGAGAATTAATAGTCATCGATTCTTCCATTTATGATATTCATAACTTTACTTATAGACAATAAATAAAGAAGCTATAAATTAATTTCTCACACTTCCTTGAAATAATGTTATACACATATTTATTTACGTATTTATACGAGATCTCGTGTATGTAGTATGCATATGTTCATAGAATATTACTTTCACAATATCTCTAACAAACTAATTGACTTGAGTCAATTTTACATCAATAAACAAGACATTACATCTACAGATTAGATTGTTAACATCACTATCTTATTTTTACCAAATTATGTAAAAATTAATTAAGTAATATATGTGTATAACTTGATAATAAATTTTTCCTTATAATTTAGCAATGTCGCAAAACATCATTTATTTTCAATGTCGCAAAAGTTATTAGTTTCAGTCCGAGTTTCGAAAACTGGGTCCTAGAAAACCGCTCCAATTATTTTTTGAGAGATGCACCTTCAGAAATTTATGTTAATAACAACTATCGACCATTTTTTACGGAATACCGTCTTAGACGATAATTTTACTATTCTTGGCATCGATGATATTAATTAAAATCGGGAATGGTAACTATTACCATCTCCAAATAATAGAATTCGGTATTCTCTAGGATAGTATTAGCCATTTACATATAAAATAAAACATCTATCATAATCACCGCTGAAAATAATTACTATCACGAGATGGATAAAATTTTTTTTTATCAGCAAAATTAAAAATCAAGTTTTGAAATAAATTTTTTTTCAGTATCAAATTTTGAAAAAAAATTATGTTATCAGCGTATGAAAATTTCAATGATAAATAAAAAAATTTTTTTGTCTGTATAACGAAAATTCAAATTAAAAAAAAAAATCACATTTTAAAATAGTTCACATTTCGAAAATATAATCCATATTGTAAAAAAATTTACATTTAGAATATTTTTTAACTTCCCGCTAAGAAAATTGAAAATTTTCGAAAAAAAAGGAAGTTATTGATTTTGGGCCAATTTCCGAAAGTCGAATTTGCATCGGATCTCCACGTTTTGAGGTCCTAGGAAGCCATTCTGTCTATTCCCGCCGAGATGTCCGGCCGTGTGTGTGTGTGTATGCGTGTGAATAAATTTTGGTCGTACGGTTTTTAAAAAACGAATCAACCGATTAAATTCTACGACACGACATTTGAAATGGTTTATCGAAGCTTAGATCCGAACAAAAACAGTTTCACTGTAAAAAAAATCGCGCCAAGTCCACGTTCATAAGACTATTAAGAAAAAAAAATTAGTTTTTTTCTTTACAAAAAGATATAAAATAAAAAAATTAAAAAATCCAAGTAACCGATATAATTGTTTATGATTTTCGGAAATTAAAAAAAATTTTGTTGTAAATTTAAAAATTAAAAAAACAATTTTGGAACGTATTTAGTGTGCGTTGTTGCGAAATATTTTACTTTTAATTAAATTCGTAAAATCTATTTACTAGGACTTTAAAAAAATTGAAATGCACAATATGACGCGCACCAAGTACGTTCCAAAATTGTTTTTTTTAATTTTTAAATTTACAGCAAAATTTTTTTTAATTTCCGAAAATCATAAACAATTATATCGGTTACGAGGATTTTTTAATTTTTTTATTTTTTATCTTTTTGTAAAGAAAAAACTAATTTTTTTTTTCTTAATAGTCTTATGAATGTGGACTTGGCGCGATTTTTTTACAGTGAAACTTTTTTTGTTCGGATTTTAGTATTTTTTTTAATTATAATAAAAATTTACAATTGATACCAACTTAAATCTCGCGTTGGGTGCATTTTTTTTATAGCAAACTATTCCCTTGAAGCTAGTTTATGTAAAAATAATTCCAGCGCACCCTGGCTGGTGTAGATGCAAGCTGTGAAATATTTTTTTTAACTGTAGTTTCCCATCTGATGAAGGATTACTATGCATTCTCGAATATTTTAGTCTGTGGCAGATCACTTTGCCCATCGAAAAAAAGTCAGGATCGAAATTTTTGCGTTGCTATAGTTTGTGCTGATTAAATTTAGTAATTTCAAGTAGATTAATTGTTATAAGTGAATATAATTAATTAATAACAGTAAAATAAAGTATGAATTACTGTTATAATATACAATTTAGGAAAAAAAGTACCGTAGAATTAAATAAAATTTTGCAACCTCAAAATACCGTTCTGCTTACAGTAAACACAGTCGGTAGTCTGGCGCTCCGTTGACAACGGATTTGAACGGAACTTGGCGCCAGATTCTACCGAATCTGTGGATCTTATTAGATTTGAGAGTTAATCCATTGAGCAATTCCAAAGAAATTTAAAAAAAAAAACCAAAAAAAAAAAATTTTAATTTTTATGTTTTTTAAAAATAGTTATTAAAGTGTACAGAATTTTTAATTTTAAAGTTATATTTTCGAAGTCGAAGATTGAAAATATAGATGGATACATTTTGAACTCGACGAGCTCGAAATCTCAAAATGTAAATAAAATTCTAAATAATGTAAAAAATTATACTCTGAACTAGAAGAATTTAAAAATTTACGAAAGATCCAATTTTTCAAATTAAAGATCTGTCAAAATTGCCAAAAATAATAGCTTGCCAAATTAAAAATTTTAAAAATGAATAAATACATATTGAGCTCGAATAGCTCAAAATATGAAACTGTGCTTTGAGCTGTGTTTGTGCAAATGCATTATTTTTTCTTATCAAAACGATCGGCCTGGCTGATTTAGATTTAGTGAAAATTAGAATCAATTAAGGATGATAGATTTTTAAAAATTAAAAAAAAAATTTTTTTTCGAAATAACGCCCAAATTATTGCACCGATAGAGTTCATAATATTTTTTGCTATTTTTTTTTTAAATGTTGGATCAAATACCGTAAAATACATAGAAATCGGTTGATTCGTTAAAGAGATTATAAACGAAAAATTAGCAAAAAAAAGTTCTTTTTTTTTAAACATTCGTATTTCTTATAGAACCTATTATATTTTTGATACATGATCATCCTTTTTTGTTCGAAAAACTGCTGGAATGTTGCCAAGTAAGTTAAGGTTGAATGACTTGTTCGGAACATATCGCTGCGTTTAAAAATTTTTGAAAAAGCCTCTAATCAATATAGAGCTCAAAGAATTCGAAAACGTTCAAAAAGCAATACTTTTAAAATCACAGAACTCAATAACTTAGTAGTAGTCAGATTTTCGAGGGTTTTAAACTTAAAATTAACAAGTTCTAAAGATGACTTGTAGAGTTTACCATTTTCCTAATTTTTATTTTAAACTTATTGATTAATTTAAATAAATTTAACAATTAGAAGGTTTCCTTTAATTGTAGAATATTCCTTTTCCAAGAAAAATCTAATGTGACATAAATTTCGCGTAAAAAATGATCAAATGACTACAATAATGTTTTTTATAAATAATGAAGTCAATAAGCCAATCATAATTTATCATTAAATATCAAGAGTTAATTTTGATTGTAATCATTAATGGTGAAGAAAAAAAATCATAATGTATAATCAAAAATATGATGTTATATCAACAATGAATATTAATTAAGTATTTGGAAACTCGCAAATGCATATCATTGAATATCTATTAATTACAATCGACAACCTCTGGCCTAGATGAAGAATTGGTGGGGAAAGAGTAAATCTAAAGACGTATGAACGAATATATGTAATAGTATGGGTATCGTACTTATAAAATGCCGGAGCGCCCGACTCGGAAAGTAGTTCGGTGGTTGTTGATCGGAAGAAATTGATCTAACTGTTTTAATTAGGTGGGTGATTTTGGATTTATTTTGTGACCTATTTACAAGAAACATCCCTTCTAACAGAATTGGATATTTGTTGTTCCCCGAAATGTTATTCCTAGAAGTGTAAAAGTGAAATTGTTTATTTTTATTCATTTTACAGAGATAAGAAAATAATTTTAAAAAATCAGGATGTCGGTAGCTGGACCAGAGATCATTCCTGGCACAGTAGCAGCAACTACTGCTACTGCTGGAATGTCAGCGTTTTCGGTATTTTTGGCACTTCTTGTTCCTGCCCTTGTTTTGTGGTATGTTTACTTCAGAGTTTCACAACGACACGTGCTTGAACTTGCGGAAAAAATCCCCGGTCCACCAGGATATCCACTTATTGGAAATGCATTGGAATTTATGGGAAGCTCAGACAGTGAGTTTTAAAAAATTCATTTTTGTTACTCGGCCTAAAACTATGGTAATAATTAAAAATAACAATGTTTTAGGTATCTTCCGTAATATAATGGAACGTTCGAACGAATTCGATCAAGTAGTAAGACTTTGGATCGGCCCGAAATTGTTAATTTTCTTGGTAGACCCACGAGATGTTGAAGTTATTCTTTCCAGTCATGTTTACATCGACAAATCCGCAGAATACCGATTCTTCCAGCCATGGCTCGGAAACGGTCTTCTCATTTCAACCGGTAAGTTAATAATTTTAATCGAAAAAAAATCATCTTAGAAAGAAGAAAATTTTTTTTTTTATTCCAGTCAAAAGTGATAAAATATTTTAACGTATAAAATAAGTAGAGTTTTTTTTAAGTGAAACATTCAACACTTGTTGCATGACCAAACTTTTTTTTTGTTAATGCTTTAAGTCGTAATCGAGTTGATATTCGTTATGAAAGACATACAGTATAGGGAAATACGTGTAAATTTCCGCAATTAATACGATGCAATCTGTTAGAGAGTAAAATGCAGTTAGACCAGGAAGAAAACTTGACTGTAGTAGAACATGCTTTCTCTTGTCCCACTCATTTTGTTATATAAACTCACATCAAATTAGCCATCAAATTATTCCCTATAAATAGGTAATATCCTCAATAATTAAAGTGTTGGTAAAGTTATTTCTTCATGCAAATAGTATAATCAAAGGGTAAAGAAATTTATTTTATTTGCAATTAACTTTAAATTAGAGAAATCTTTTCGGAATATTTTCGTTACTGGTATTTTAGGAACAAGTAGTGATTTTTGGCTGATAAGTTTCCCGAAAGACAAAAAAAAATTTACATATGGTTGATCGAATAGGCTACTTTCAAAACTTCCCGTTATTTTCTAGCTTGAAGTTCTAAGAAATATGTACCTTTTTTGATTATACAAAAACAAAAATAAAA
Source organism: Cotesia congregata (assembly GCA_905319865.3). Taxonomy (NCBI): domain Eukaryota; kingdom Metazoa; phylum Arthropoda; class Insecta; order Hymenoptera; family Braconidae; genus Cotesia; species Cotesia congregata. The sequence goes on from CAJNRD030001116.1 coordinate 6,675,817, forward strand.
TTGAAAATAATTTTTAAAAAGTATTTATTCACAAATTTTTAAACGAAAAAAGATATGCAGAATTTAAACTCGATCGTTTAAAAATTGGTAAGTTATTAAAATATCGAGATCTGATAAAAAGTAGATTTTTGAAAATCGAATGGAAATCAAGGATTGATTCTACATTTTTAAACTTTCTAAGAGTTCAGAAATTTTAACATCTCTTAGATTCGAGTATCAAAAATTGAACAGAAGTATATTGGCTTACTTATTGAATTTTTTTAGCGGAAAGTTAAAAATTTCGTAATTTTGATTTCGATTAAAAAACGAAAATTTAATTAGTTATAAATTTTTTTAATATCAATGAATTTCAGGTCAAAAATGGAGAGTACACCGTAAATTAATTGCTCCAACTTTCCATTTGAACGTATTGAAGAGTTTCATTGATCTCTTTAACGCAAACTCACGTGCAGTTGTAGAAAAAATGCGTAAAGAAGGTTCCAAAGAATTTGATTGCCATGATTATATGTCTGAAACAACTGTTGAAATTCTTCTGGAAACTGCTATGGGTGTATCGAAATCTACTCAAGATCGCAGTGGATACGAATACGCAATGGCTGTAATGAAGTAAGAAAAAAAAAATCTTACCTCCTAATTTCGTTTTATCCAACATTATTTCTGTCATGCTATTAGACATGTCCATACTAATACTAATAATATTATGCTCGTAAAATACACTAATATTAACTTTATTTTCTTAGAATGTGTGACATACTCCACTTGCGTCACACTCGCGTTTGGTTAAGACCTGATTGGCTCTTCAACCTGACTAAGTACGGAAAAGACCAAATTCAATTGTTAGATGTCATCCACAGTCTTACTAAAAAAGTTATCCAACGTAAGAAGGAAGACTTCAAAGCTGGAAAACGTAACTTCATCAAGACAACTGAAAGCAAAGATGCTAAAGTGAGATTTTATTTGTTTATAAATTATTCACTTTGATAAGATTTAGCTCCAGTATATATTAAAAATTTTATATATTTGCAGTTGACCAGTGTAGAAGGTCTGTCATTCGGTCAATCAGCAGGATTAAAAGATGATCTTGATGTCGATGACAATGACGTTGGTGAAAAGAAGAGATTGGCGTTCTTGGACCTTTTGATGGAAGCCGGTCAAAACGGAACCGTTCTTACTGAACAAGAAGTCAAAGAACAAGTTGACACTATTATGTTTGAGGTAAATCACCCAAAAAACTTGGCCAATACAACTCTGGTTAATATCAGAATTCATAATACATCTAAATAAAAATTTTCCGTATTTTTTAGGGACACGATACGACCGCTGCGGGATCTAGTTTCTTCTTGTCAATGATGGGTTGCCACCCGGACATCCAAGAAAAAGTTATCCAAGAGCTGGACCAAATCTTTGGTGACAGTGACAGGCCTTGCACTTTCCAAGATACTTTGGAGATGAAATATCTCGAACGGTGCTTGATGGAGACATTGCGTTTGTACCCACCAGTACCTGTCATTGCTCGTCAAATCAAGACAGATTTGAAACTTGGTATATTTTTTAAATTTTTTGTAAAAACTACTAAATTACTATCGAACGTATAGATTAAAATAATAAGTAGTTTTTCCTTTGCGGTTTCACACAATATACATTTCGAATTTTTTCAGCATCCGGAGACTACACCGTTCCCGGTGGTTGCACAGTCGTAGTTGGTACATTCAAGATGCACCGTTTACCTCACTTATACCCGGATCCTGACACATTTAACCCAGATAACTTCTTGCCGGAAAAGACAGCAAATCGTCATTATTATGCATTTATACCATTCTCAGCTGGACCACGTTCATGCGTTGGTCGTAAATATGCGATGCTCAAGCTTAAAATTCTTCTGTCAACGATATTGAGAAACTTCCGTGTAAAGTCAGATATTAAGGAAAGTGATTTCAGGCTCCAAGCTGATATTATTCTTAAGAGAGCTGAAGGTTTCAGAGTGCGTCTTGAATCAAGAACACAAGTAGGCGTTACGGCTTAAGGTACAAATTGTAGTATATGTTGTAAAAATACATAAAATAATTAATATTTTATTGATTTATCACTTTTGTTGTAATATTATTTTTAACTATCAAAAATATTGCAATGTAATGTAGGAGAATACATTAATCATTAACGTTTATATTTATTATTATTATTATTATTATTATTATTATTATTATTATTATTATTGCAATCAACTGCAATTTGCTTTATAATAAAATTAATAAACAATCCTCTTAAATACATTTTTCATATTTATTAAATAAATTATTTTTGAGTGTATTTAACCGTCTTACCCATGGAAAAACAATTTTTCTGTTAAGATAGTATATATATCACTCGACTCGACTTTAACCTTATTTCCATATATATTTAATAAATACTTACAGCTCGCAGAAACAAAACATAACCAAAATTTTTACTGTGTTCGAGAAAAGTTGATCATGTTACGACCTTTGGCAAGTTTACATAATTTCTCAGAAGAAATAATAGACAATTTTCATAAAAATGGTTATTTTTTTGTGGAAGATATCTATAATTCGCCAGGTAAATTAGTTCGTTGGTGTTATAACTTATAAAACGAAAATATTATTAGAACTCGTTGTTAGATTCTAAAATTAAACTATTATTTTCAGTTTATAAAAAAAAAATTATTTTGAATTGAAAAAGCGCTACTTACAGTGATTATTTTTTTCTATAATTATTTACAGAAATCATCGAAAGATTTGTCAATGTTAAAGTTATGAAAAATTTTATGATACCTCCACTAACATTGCTTGCTTTAGACCATTGGCAGGTTAGCTGATATTTATTTATTTATTTTTTTAATAATTATGATGACCGATGATAACATACTGTATACTTATTTTTAATTTATAGAATATTTTATTGAAATACGTTCCCTGATAATTTTTACTTAGTCGTGTAAAAAGGGTAAAAAATTTTCTTTTTCTTACCCATTAAAAGTCCATCCTGGCAAATTTTGGGGTTTTTTTTGACCAATCTAAGATATCAAATTTTCAAAAAAAATCGCTTTTTTACGAAATAAAACTTCCTGCAACAACCCAAGCGGAACAAAATTTTTTTGTGGTAATATTTATTGAATTTAAGTTGATAATTATTAATTTTTGACTTCTTGTTAAATAAAATCTACCAAAAAATTATTGATGAAAAGTTATTGATTTCATCCCGGTTCGGAAGATATCGCGAATGAAAAGTTTTCAAAAAAAATTTTTTTATTTTTGAATAACTTTTATATTTTTTGCTAGATCGTTTTTGAGAAAAAAAATTGTTTTTTATGCCCAAAGAACTGCATCAAATGCCGAGAACTGCTTCAGAGTTGGTTGATTCGTTCGGGAGATATCGCAATTCAAAATTTTCAAGAGAGAGTATTAAGAACAATTAGTAGATTAAATAATAAAGTTATCAAAGAATTTTGAAAAATAAAACAATAAGAGCGGTTACCCATAAAAAATCATTGACTTGACAACGATTAACCCATCGATATTAACAAAAGTTTCTACAAATATCCATCGCGAAATTCAAATTTTAAGGTAGTACTCGGTTAGAGATTTACCGTTCAGAATTTGATGAAATTTGACATATTAGTTAATTATAGTAAGATAATAAGCCTACTAAATTTTAGAAAAGCTTCCCGAGTTGAAAAAATAGAAAAAATTAACTTAACTGCTATACTAAAACAATTGATGTAAGCTCATATAAGTTCATTTTTTCGACTCGGGTTAAGAGAATCAGTAAAAAAATAATGAGCTTTTAAAGTTTCAAGGTTTAACATTAAGTTTTATGGGAAATGACAGCTTATATTTTATTTTACAAAAAGTGACGTTTAGATTTAGATAAAAATTTAGACGATAAAAAGAAATAACATATTGAATACTTCGCGTAATTAAGGGCCAATTTTTCAACCCCGGGTTTAAGTATTTTATCATTGTGAATATACTTATCTAAGTATATATAATATAGATATATAAATATATTCACAATGATAAAATACTTTAACCCGGGGTTGAAAAACTAGCCCTAAAAGTACAGATTCAGAGAATGTGATGGTATAATTAATAAAAAAAAAAACTTTTAAAATTTATCTCTGTCTCTCTTCCTTTAATTTGACTTTGAATAGGAAAATCAACTACGTAAATCAAATAAAGCTTTGTGTGGAACATTAGACACTTGTGGTATCTGTGAAATTACCTTAAAAAATTTTCCGTGTTTTGTGGTATATTGTATTTTATATGGGGCATTCCATGCCAAATCGACCACTTTTGACACCGACCCTTTTCGATTTTTCTGAAATTTTGGTATCTTTCTCTACCCTATTGAAAACAATTTTCAGAATTTTTTCAAATTTTTTTACCCAACCAAAAAAAAGTTACGAGTTATTACAAAAAAAAACAGCTTTTTTTTGTTAAATAACCATAACTTTTTTGAAAATTGACTTTTTGGGATGTTTTTTTTTTTGAAATTTTTGTCTTTAAATGTACTTTAAAAAAAAAAAAATAAAAATAGTAATTCGTGTTCATATTCAATGTTTTTTTTTAACTTTTTGGAAAAAAACGAAAATTTCGGGATGATTGACATTTTTCTTTTCTATAAAAAACTTCAGTATTTTTTGCAAATTCCCTGAAATTTTCAGAGTGGTAAAATTTTTCTTTTTATTTTTTTTTTCAGAGTGGTATAACGAAAAACAAACATTAAAAAAAAA
>CAJNRD030001116.1:6680922-6805462 GCA_905319865.3 Cotesia congregata
TCCATTGAATATGAACCCGAATTATTATTTTTTACTTTTTTTTTTTTAAAGTACATTTAAAGACAAAAATTTCAAAAAAAAAAAACATCCCAAAAAATCAATTTTCAAAAAAGTTATGGTTATTTAACAAAAAAAAAGCTGTTTTTTTTTGTAATAACTCGTAACTTTTTTTTGGTTGGGTAAAAAAATTTGAAAAAATTCTGAAAATTGTTTTCAATAGGGTAGAGAAAGATACCAAAATTTCAGAAAAATCGAAAAGGGTCGGTGTCAAAAGTGGTCGATTTGGCATGGAATGCCCCATATAGATAACAAGAATCATTTCAACAATACTTCTTATGATTTTTTTTTCTGTGACGTCAATAGGCAGAATTAGCGTATCAAAAATTATCTTCATCCAGTAAATTGTTAGATAAAATCCTTGATGGTGGATTCCAATGTGGAACCATTACAGAACTATGCGGTGCTCAAGGATCAGGAAAGACTCAAATCTGGTAAATAATAAGAAAACTATCATTTGTTTTGATGCCGAAAACAGATAATTTTGCATTTTATAATACATATTTTAGTTTCCAAGCTTGTCTCCATGTACAGTTGTCTCGAGAACTTGGTGGTTTAAATGGCAGAACCTTATACATTGACACTAGAAATGCATTTTCCTTACAACGTATTAATGGTAAGTCTTTAATTGATCAAAATACAATTATTGTTCAATCACAAAATGGTAGTTTAAAATTTTTTCATGAAAATTCAAAAAAGAATGTATTTTTGTTTATCTGAATCAGTAAAGAAAATTTTAATAGGAGATTGTGCAATTGAGTAGAAATAAGCCCACGATACAAAATTTCGTAGGTCATGAAGAAAAAATTTAACGAAAAAATTAATTTTTATTTTGGAAGTTCTATATGTATAACCGCCGTAATACCCATTTACTCTATCCGACTTCAGATTGCGCTCGAGGATAGTTGAATTTACAACCAACTGCTAGAAAGTTAGAAACTTGATGAGTCAACCTGATGTCAACATAAAAATTATTTGACGTTAATTTTTAGCAGGGAAATCCAATACTAAAAACATGAAAATGTATCGTCTGTATGTATGTATCTATAGTAAAAAAAATAACACTGAACACGTGCATGTATCGAAACAAAGTTAACTAAATCGTTTTTGTGAAATATTTATAAATAAACAAATAGTTTTTTTTACTGAAATGAAAAAATGGGTATACGTGGATTGACAACATATATTCAAAATCGTTCAGATTATTATTTCGATGTATATGAACTGGCAAATACAAAATTAGTGATTGACGGAGCGAGTCTAAATGCGCAGTTATATTGCAATAGAACTTACGGTGATAGTATATTTAGCGGTGATTATGATCAAATTGCGCATTGTGTAACACGATTTTTTGAAGACTTGTTACGATGCAACGTCGAACCATTAGTCATAATAGATGGAGGTTGGGAAAGTAAAAAATATCAAACACTAATCGGCCGGTTCAAAGACCGGTTAAACTCAGCTTCTATTATTAATTTCGACAATAATCATCGAACATTCCTTTTTCCTATGCTTTTGCCCGATGTATTTGTTGATGTTATGAATAAAATGGAAATAAAGTACTACATGTGTACCTTCGAAGCTGATGAAGCAGCGGCCGCAATTGCAAGAGTTTTAAACTGCCCAGTGTTAAGTTATGATTCAGATTTTTATATTTATGGCGTAATGTATATTCCTTTTAATACATTAGATCCTCATATTGTACGATATGCTAAAGGATACGTTATAAGATGTAAAATATATCGGATAGAAAAACTATTAAATAAATTTAAGGGTCTTGATATCACATTGTTGCCTTTAGCTTCAATTCTTCTTGGAAACGATTACATCAATAGCAAAGTATTCAATAAATTTTTTTCAGAATTGAGAATATCAAAACAACGCGTGACTAATTATCAACAATTGAAAATTAATCGTATTTTTAATTGGTTAAAACATTATACTTTGAATGATGCAATGAATAAAATTGTTAAACATGTAAGTAAAAATCAATATCAACGTGTTGTTGAAAAAATGCAAACTATTATTAACACGTACTTGAATATTTCAACACACATGCTAGCTCCTTTGGGTTTTGACCAGCAATTTATTGACAATATTGTAAAAAATACCTCAATTTATAAATTTCAAAAACAAGAAGTAAAAGAATTGGATAATCGCAATCTCAATAGTTTGAATAACAAGTATATAGAAGAAGATAATACGCATGAAGATGATAATATCGAAGCTAATCGTGAAAAAGATGAAACTGACGATGAAGATATAGATAATGATGGAATTTGTAAACTACCAATTATTCCAGACGAGACTTTTGCAGATTCCATACCGGAATGGTTTATGAAAGATCATTCAAATGGAAAATTTCCGTTATATTTTATCAATATTATTTCTCATCATGTGTACGTATTACCGGTACAAATAGAAAGTATGTATTATCCATCAGCACACGAAATAAGCATGCCGATAATTATTAAAATTTGCAGTTTACTGACAACGATGAACAGTAATGTTAATCAAAAAGAAAACGTAGTCATGGAATTAATTACGCGTGAAAATGATGAGATGGCTAAAGTTCACTTAAATATTCCCAAGTCGAGTGTAACTTTGGAAAATTTAGGTATGATGAGTGACGTAGTAAGAAAAAAGATAATCGATGAAACAGCTGAAATTGAAGAGATATATCATTTAGAAGAAGTGCCGTCATCATGGAAACTGTATATTGCTGTGATCTTATACTGGATGAAGCAAAATAGTAAGCCGCAAAGGACTCAGTTACATTTAGATTGTTTGTTAGTGTCGATGTTGCTCGGAATTATTGATAAAAAAATAGGGTTTCAACGATCGAAAGATAAATTTCAAAGAAAATTTGCCGATGATTTGGCACGCATACAAGAAACAAGAAGATTGAAAAAGTTACCAACTGAAGTAGGATCATCAATTTTAGCGAACTTAATTAATGAAACCATTAAAGAAGATTGTATTGCTTCGTTACCATTTTTTTTGGAACATCTTCAGATTGGTAAAGATCTGAGAATGTATCCTGACAAATTTGACTCTGATATAGTCCACGTTTTTTCACAATTTCAAAGTTGCCTGCGACATATAATGCATTTGAATGCACTGGTAGGGTGTATTTATGAGACACCATCGATAGGTGATTTCTTCAATGGTACATTACTGTATCATTTTTATAATAATTTTAAAACGCGTAATGACATTGAAGCTTATATTTCAACACGACTAAAAAACGCTCCAAATCTTATAAAAATTTTCCAATTATTAAGAAAAAAAATTATTGACATTTTAAACAGTTGTGAAGTTAAAATCAACGAAGGTGTGAAAAGTGCAAGAAGAAAAAGACGAAGAAATAAAAAAAATAAATCACTCAATGATTTTGATACAGATTGCTTAAAAACCGATGATAATAATGATGATGATGATGAAAACGATAATTTTTATGATCCTAACAATCCATTTTCATTACTCAAAACATAATTTTCAAAAATTATATCTTGTTTACAAAATTTTCTTAACGTACTAATTTTGATTGATTGAATTATAATTTTTTTAAGGACAGTATTGAATATAAATGTAAAGTTTTTAAAAATAAACAAGATTTTTTTCATTGTCTTAAAAATTCCTTATAATTGTTATCATTAACTAACCATGAAGAAAATTTTTAATCGATTATTTGTAATATTAACAAGTAACTTAATTTCAGATTTAATGGAAGGATATAAAAAATTATATCCAAAACTCAAAATAAACAATGATTTTATGGCTCAAAACATTCAAATTGCTACACTAGGCAAACTAGAGGAATTGTCAACTACTATTGAAAAGTTGAAAAATACTTTAGCAAATCAAACTAAAAATAATTTGGTAATTTGGTAATTTCAATATTCAATTTTGTTAAACCAATTATATTAAAATAACCTTCTTTGTATTTAAGATTCGATTAATTGTAATTGACAGTTTGTCTTTTTTAATAATGTCAGTTGAAGAACCGTCTCTACGAGTACGACTTTACTTAAATATATTGGATGAGTTACAAAAATTAGCATCTAAATATAACATCGCGGTAATGACCAAACTAAATAATTATGCTTAAGTTTCTGTTATTTAAATTTAACAATATTTGATTTGAATTATTTTATTTCATTAACTTTTGTTAATTTTTAAGGTGATTGTTGTTAATGAATTAGTGACACAAATAAATCTCAAAGGTAAAATAATTTTTGATAGTGCTGGCGGTCAATCTGTGTCAAGTCGTTTTTTGAAACGGTTACAATTAACTAGAACCGCTAGTTCAAAATTCGCCGCAAAATTGCTCAAATCATCTATAATGGAACAAATTACAGTCCCATTTAGTGTAAGTCTCTAACTGCTCAACAATTTAACCAATAACATTTTTTTTTTTTTTAGAATAACTTTTTTTTTAAGTTATGCTATGAATATACCATAATATAAAATATTAAAAAAAAAATTTTACAATTATAATTATATTAATTTTCTATCCTTGTTAGATTGATACTGATGGAATACGTGATTTGGTTTGATCACCAGAAAAATGAATGAACTCAGCACTTTTCATGATCCAATCATTTATTAACATTATTGCGATGTTGTATTATAAGAATTTAAGCAGTAAATCTTTTTTTCCAAATACAAAAAAAATATTTCTTTCGTTACATAATTATAATATTGTTTTTTTGCATAAAATTGCTCGAACAGCATAAAAAATATATATTTGTATAAAATAATAAACTCTAATATTGTGTACAAACTTTGCAGATGCAAAAGTATAAATATATTATTTGCAAAAAATTTATCTAATAAATTGTATTCATAGTGTTAAAACTTTCAAGGTCACGTGTTGATTATAAATATAAGTTTTTTTTGCTTTCATAAGAAGTTTTGTATTCACACTAAGGCATAAGACGAAAGCAATATTTTAGTCTCGAAAGCTTGGAACACATTTGTGTAGAGTATTATAATCTTAAATAAAAAATTATAACATAATTGTGAATTCTTTGTTTTCAAATTGTAAGCATGAATGGTATTTTTATAATTCATAAATTTCACGATTTTCAATTACGTTGATACCAAAGACAATAAAGCTTTCTTATAATCACCAGAAGTGTCACCCTAAAATTAAAATAAAAAAATTTATCTCATTTCAAAAAAGATTATAATTAAATAATGATAAATAATTAAAAATTAACTTACAGCAATCCAGCTTTCCAATGATTTACCAAATCGTTCTTCAAATGCTTTCTTAATATCTCCAAGATCAATCTCACTTCTTGATACGATAATACGTATCAATGTGCGATCTTTAGTACCGATGCCTTGCATTGCAGCATGTAATCTTTCAGCAAAGAAACCGACCTTAGATTTCACACATTTCACTGAGAAAAAAGAATATTTCATTATTTTTTTAAATATCAAATATTACAAAATATGTTTAAAGTCAATATCTTCTTTTCGATAATTATGTTTTGTATAAAAAGATATTTTGAGGTTTCTTTTTGTCTTTATCTAAAAAATATGCAGAATGTTGAAAAATTTGAATGGCATACCAATTCCTAAAAGTCCCTTTTCGATGCTTCCAGAAAATTCTTTTTTAATAGCCACTTCAATGTCATGTCCTGATATTTTTTCATACTCCAAAAAGGTTTGACGTAATTGTTGGTAACTGCGAGTTACTAGTATCATATTAAATTGAGATTCTTCTGTTCCCCATTGTTTCTCACCTTTAATAAATAAACAAATAATTTAAGAAAAATATTCGAATGTTCTAGTTCAGTAAGCTTTATTAGAAAAATGGCAGCTAATAATAATAAAAAATTAATAATAGTAATATGTAGCACAATATTGTCAAGCGTGGAAAAAAAAATGTTATGATTATTAAATTTAAAATTATTAATTCTTTCAAGCTCTATAACTATTGAATAAAAAAAAATGAATTTTTTCTTAAACGTGCACCTATAAACTATAGATCAGACAAGAAATGCCGCGAAGAAGGGAAAAAAATCCGTAGTAATCTGAATATTTAAGGGGGATAGCCACTGTGAGGATCGAAAAAGTAGGTGATTTTCGGGAATTTTTTTGACTGGAATAATAAAGGAATTTGAGGATCGGGTTTTTTTTTTGTTTTATAAAGTATACATAAAAGATTATTCTCCTAAAAAAATATCATGTTGTTACAAAGTTATTAGCATTTTTCTGGAGGAAAAATTTCCAAAAAAATTTCCCCTACTACGGTGCGAACTCTAACTAAAAAACGGATTATCTAAAAGGAAAAAACGAAACAGCGTTGTAATCTGCATGCATGTGATTGCACGTAGGGGATTTAGAAAAAAAATGACGACATTAAAAATTTTCTCATTTTTTTGGATTCAGGCAGCCCTAAAAAATCTTAAAAATCAAAATTTTCAAAATGCCCTAGGTGCAACGATAGCTACTGAATACATGAATATGGGGGAAAAAAATTGCAAATCGGTTCATATTTATGCAAATTACAGTTCCCACCAGTTCAATAAAAGTACTTTCGAGAAAAACGCGTTTTCGTCGGAGCGCCGCGTGTGAAACCGCTTATAACTTTCGAACGGTTTGACCGATTTCAAAAGGGTTATCCCCCCTTAAGGATAGCTAGCAGATTTTTCAATAAAAAATTTTTTCCTATCTCGATGCTAATTTCTTGCCTGATTTACTATGCAAAATTCATTTCATGTAATACCAAGAAGTACTTTCAACTGTTGTAGATCAATAGAAACTAAGTAATATTTACGTTTTTAACTAAATTTAATGCATACGGATATTATTACAAAAAATAATTCATATCTTATAAAAAAAACTTACGGCCAAAATTCTTCGGGTCTATCAGTGCAATAAAAATTGATTTGATCGATAGTTTGTTGATAAGTTAATACAATAAATAAAAAATAAATACCTGCGTCAAATAGAGCTTGTGCGTCAGCTTGTGCTTGGGCATAGTCAACACCTTGATTTTCATCTCGATTAGCTTGACAAAGGGAGACTAATAATCTTTTGAAATGACCTGACGTATCGTCTTTTAAGTCAGCTTCCAAGCTTTTGCCATAAACTGTGAACAAATGACATAGATTGTAGTAAAAATAATAATCACAATATTAATAATCATTAAATTTATCTCATGTTAGCGTAAAAAATTAAATTATGTATATTATGAGTTATAATAATATGAATGATATACATGAAAATTTTATTGAAGGCCAATGATGACATCATATACATTGGAAGTATGAAGTCATTTTTCATTTATAGAATTCAGGTCATTATTATCACCTATCAAAACTATAAAACTTTTATCTTTACTGGTGGCCTAATTTTTATAAGTAATTAAAAAAAAATAAGAGCTTTTAGTTTTTATGAAATTTAATATCTCTAATCAAAAACTACTTAGCCTTACTTGATAAACTTAAAAAAAAATAGACAATTTTTCTAACAAAATTTAATTCTCAAGTAAGTATAACAAAATTTTTTAGTAAAAAATATTTTAGTAAATACTTACGATTTTCATAAAATGCAGCAATAGTACGGATTCCATAATTACTTAATGTGCATAAAATTTCAACTATAGCCTCTTCATCAGTACCAAGCCCAGAAACTGCGTCATGAAGTTCTTTAGCATAGTAATGGGGCAATGGTGTCATCAATGCAATGATAAAATCTTCAAATTTTCCCGACAGTTCACTTTTTAAATCATTTATCAAATCTTTGCCATACTGTGTCTTGTAACTTTCAGCAATTTCCAAACGTTGAACTATTCCTCGTTTAGTTAAAACATCAATTATTGTTTTTTCGTCAGTACCAAAACCTTTCATAGCTTTACGAAGAATAGCTGCATCTGCATTTGCATCAAATGGTTCCGCAGGATAAACAGTCGGGGTGCACTGAAATGAATAATTTTTTTATTTAAAATAACATAACGGACGAATATTCAATCACAGTATTCAAAACTAATAAAAACGGTTCATTTTTGATAAATATCATGAATTTAAAATTAGAATAGCTGACCTACCATATTGTCATGATAATGGTATAGTTACAATAGTTAGTAAAGAGTAAAACGATATTGATAACTATGTTAGCTAATGTCTTGTGAATTTTTATTTTTTTCTTACAACTGCAGTGTAAACTCGAGTTTATATATAGATCTATGCAGTGAAATTAAAGGAACCAGGTAATTTTTTTTCTCTATACAAAGTTTTCGTTATACACAGAGTAAAAAAAAATAATACAATTTAACAAACAAGTATTTTCATTTTTAAATATCGTTTCTAGATAATGTCAAAATTTAAAACAAAAAAAAATTTATTACATTTTTTATGTGCCAGCATTTTAATTTTTTTTTTTTTCTATTTTATTCATATCGAATATAATCAAATTATCTTAATTTAATAAAAAAAAAAAAGCCTCTAATAATTTTGATAATAAAAAGTATCCAATTATCCAAAACTCCGAATTTAGGCATTTGAATTTTTAAGAAAATTTTCCATCTATCACTGCCTGAAAAATGTATTCCTTTCCTTATTCTTCTAGGTAGTAATTGCAGCTGATGCAGCATGCAATTAATGAAACTTTTTAGAAATTTATGATCGGTACGAAATATTTACGACTCTGAATTAATTACCGTATCCAAAGTAGATTATTTTGCTATTGATAGTTTCTGTTACGCTGTATAGAGTGTTTCAATATATGAATAATAATGTAAACCAAACAAACCTTGGCTGTTATTGTCAAGCTCACAAAATTTTTAAAAATAACAATCGACTGTAAAATAAATATATTTACCTTAAATGGATAGTATTGTTGAGACATTTTGATTTTTATTTCTAATTCTATTGATAGACCTGTAAAAGAAATTATAAAAACACTTATGATTCATTTTCGTAATAGACACTTATAAATAGTGAGATAATTTGACACCGAATCTTTTTAATAGGTTCTTTTAAAGTTTTATTGACTAAATGTAAATGATCAAAATGATTTATAAATATCCGACAAAACTTTAATTAAAGTTCATCACTGCTGTACAATTTATAAAATTTAACTTTTGTAACTTGATGAAATTAAAATAGAAATTGTATTAATTCAGTAAACTCACCTCTGTTGCTGTAAACGACTGAATGATTTAACTTCGACTTTGACAGCAAAATAAAGGTAATGAGTAATAAGAAATAAATCCAACCACACCCAATATATTTTACGTCTGAATACCGCTAGAGTTTATAGACAGTATAAATGATTTCTATGCAGTCTATAGTTGTATAGTTTGTGTCACACTTAAGTATAATCATCTCTGATGAGTATATTGTTCATTTCTCAATCACTTTCCTTTTCTCACTTCAACTCACAACAATAATAGAACAAACAAATTGAATTATCGGATAGCAATGGATTCCTCAAATTAGACAATGAACGTAATTAATTTTTAAATACACAAATTATTTATAGAAAACATGTCGATGTTTACGTTTTTTTTTATCCTTGCTTTATTGATAAAACAGAATATTGACAGTTGCTGTCAATTTGCTTTGCATTCGATTTGTAGGAAATAAGTGAATTAAGATGTTTATTAAATGACTTTTTCAAACACTTCAAACATCTTAATATATTAAAAATTAGGATAATTGTATTATTAAATAATTCTCCAGTGACATATTTTCATTCTAAGTCCATAAAAAAATAGTAAAGTTAGACAAGAATCAAAAAAATTTCGAAAATTCAGTATTTTCACTTACGGACGGTTTATGGTTAATTTTAAAAGTGTTTCGCTCATGTATAAGTTAAAATTTAAAAAAAAAAAACGCTTCATTCTTCGATAGATAATTTAATTCTTATATGTCTACGAACGAAGCGCTTTTTCAAAAAATTTACATTTATCAACCTTTCATTGGCGCGTCTTTTTTAGTTTCTCGCTCGCACTATAGCGAGTCTCTTATATAGTTGTTAGTCGGCGATTTGCTCTTAGCGCGATCAACGAAGGGTTAATGCTTAAGATGCGTTTTACAATTCTATTTATGACCCTGAAGTTGGCACATAGCCGACAAATATAATTTTTAGATGCAGATATCTCGAGTAAGAATGGAGCTACGGCAAATGGACGTACATGAAATTATTTGGCGCGAAAATATCTACATGTACAAAATTTTTTAAATTTCGAAAATTTTTCAAAAATTTTTTATGACCAAAAATAGTTTTTGGAAAGCTCTCAAAAAGTTCTGGATGGTCCAAATTTCTTAAAAACTCATTATTTTCACTTATTTTCAATTATTTGAATGTACATTGATTCAAAATGCGTTTTGTCTGCTAGGACCTTTGGTTCATGATAACTCCTTAAAAAATGATTTTTTTTTTTTAAATAAAAAATTGTACATACAGTTTATATGCAAATACACATGTACATTTTTTGATTTTTCTTAAATTTGAATATTTTCAAAGATATCCGTATCCAAAAATATTTTGAAATTTTTGGATACGGATATGAATTTGAAAAATAATTTTTTTTGAAATTAAAAAAAGAGTACATGTTTATTTTTACAAAATACACATGTACATTTTTTGGATTTTTTTCAAAATTACATATTTTCAAAAATATCCTTACTCAAAAATATTTTTTAATTTTTGGATGCGGATACGAATTTGAAAAAAATTTTTTTTTTTTAAAAATAGAAAAGTACTTGTGTATTTTTCGAAGGACTACATGTACATTCTTTTTTTTTGTACTTTTTCCATTATTTTCAAATATATTTCAAAATTTTTATTTTTTTTTATTTTTGTCTAAAATAAAAACTTAAAAAAAAGTTTTTTTTTTGTTTAAATAAAATATGTACTTACTCCTTTCTTAAAAATCTTCATGTATATTTTTAAAAAACACCAACATTGTCTATTATCTATGCCTAATATCTATTAATAATTATAAATAACTATTTTTTAACTTTTTAATTTAAAGTGTGCCATAGAACTATTTATTATTGCATACTAAGAATTCAAATTGCGCGGGCTCTAATCCTGAACCAATAAGAAATGAGTCGAGTTTTTATTTACAATTGTTCGTGTAAATTCAATGAGTGATATTTTGCACGACTCTCCCTTAAAAATATTTTTACATTATAACGAAATTATTTATTCACAAATATGTAGAGGTATTTTTTTTATTTATCTAAAGTATTAAATGATTTTTATAAACTTAAGAAATTAACATTCGGCTGAATTATTTAAATTTTCGCGGTCATAACAAACAAGATGGCAGCCTCATGATGCGCCATCTGCGCCGTGTGGTAACGGTCATAATTTTAAATTTTCAAAGAAATATTTAGTAATTGAATCCAATGTTTATAAGTTGATTATCATCATTTACTCTTAATTGTTTTCAATTAGTGATTGTTTAGTTGTTGATTTTTTTGAGTGTTCCGTGAACGTTATAATTTAAAAATTTATTTATAATGAAGTTTGACGAAGAAAAAGTTCTGAATGGTTTATTAAAATTCGTTGACAATTTAGATGAAATTGGTGAAAGTCCAGTGAAAAACAAGTTTCTTTTTGTGAACCTTTGTGAATATTTATGTTTAAGGAAAAGGAATGATATTTACTTGTTTCGGACTCGTTTGCATTTTTATTGGATGAGAAATGAAAACAGTTTAGTAGACAAATTCGAAAAACTCTTGAAAAAAAAATTGTCTCATGCTTCTCCGATTTAAATTAATAAAGGCAACGATCTGGAGGAATTAACGAAACAACTGAGCACCAGTTCTATGACTGATGAATCAGCAGTACCGGATTCACATCAATTAAAACATGTCCCTAAGAAGCGATACAATTATCACCTGGTCGGATCAGTGGAGGTTTGCTCATCTGAAATCGTTAAAAATGAAGCTGTGTCACCACCCTTATATCGTCAATACTTAATCGATAATTTACCAAAGAAATTGAACATCACCTGTGTCATGATATTCCACGGCTATACTCCTAGCAAAAATAATACTTTTAGAGACTACGCTCATTGCAAGCAGCCTAATTGTAATGTGCGATTTATAGTGAGAGGAATGACTGTAAATTTCACAACAAAAATCTCCATCTTCTCTACTGATAATACACCGAATCATACACAGTTTCTTGCATATGCATTAACAAACAGCCGTCGACAAAAAATTAAGGAACGTTTACGATTTGCTAATCCAAAAACCATCCATAATGAGCTGATGAATAAAATGGACGAAGATCTTGCTCGTAAAGAGAAGAACTTCCAATCTGCTCATTCCCTTGAAGTTCTCCAAAAAGCTCGTTCGGAGTTGAATTGCGAGAAAACTCGTCATCGAGATGATTGTGCTGATATTTCATTAAGACTTACTGAAACTAATAACAGTCATCAGTATATCAGACAATTTACATTCCCACCATTCATTGTCTATTTAGGGATTGATGAGCAAGTAGCAATGCTAAAAAAATACATTGGTTTGCTAATACTCCATTTAGACTCCACAGGTTCAGTTGTCCGGAAGCTTTCTAAAGAATCAAAAAGAGTTAATTATTACGCTGGGGTAGTAAATATTAATCACCGTATTTACCCCGTCTTAGAAATGATCACGAACGATCAATCTGCTGACAATATTGGCAAATTTTTATCTTTTTTCAAATCCCTTTGGAACTCCAATAAGTTGAAGTGGCCTATATTTGAAGCTGTGGTCACTGATTGGTCTTGGGCTGAAGTCAACGCCGTACTTTATCACTGGAATGATTGCTCAGTATCCCAGTATTTAGAGATGGCGTATGATGCAATCACGTCAAAAACCACTGAAGGAATCCATCACGCCTCTTTTTTTTTGCTATCCTCATGTTATGAAAATGGTCTCGAGATATTTACATAAAAAAAATGTAAATAAAAAAATGACTAGTTTTTGCTTGGAGATTATGGCCGTCTTAATCCACACTACAGATTATAATTTGCTAAAAAAAACTGTAGAAAATTTATTTATAGTTCTTTTATTTTCAAAAAAAGAAAAAAATTTTTTGCAAGCAATGGAAGAATTATTAAAAATACAAAATAATCAAAGAGATAACTTACCTCTTGGACGAAGATGGTTCTGATGATGACTCTGATGATGACTCTAACGAAGAAGAACAAAAGCCAGCTGATGCGAATCCAAGATCCAGTCCCTTCAAAGAAGATTTTTTACGAATTAAAGCCCGTGTCGAAGTCCTTGCCAAAAAATGCCGAGGAAATGATCCAAAAAACAATTATCAATGCTTGGAATTTGTTAAATATCTCATTGATGAGTTGTTACCAGATCTTCCGTTTTGGTCTGTACTCTTAAATAAGAGAAAAGAGCATTCTTCTAACAGCACGGCGGAAAATCATTTTAAACAGGTCAAATCGGAGCATGAACTTGATCTCAAACCAGGAGTTTTTATTGACAAACGTTTTTTGGCGATAAAAGCAACTTACAAACAATTAGATTTGCCGAAACCTGTTGTCTGTTCCAAGAAGCGATCCGGGCCTATAATTAATGAACCAGACAACATGTTATCAGAAGAATCTTGGAGAGATAGTAAAAGACAGCCGAAAACATCAAGATCTAACTATCAGAAAACAAAAAGATTAAAAACCTCCTGCAGCATTGAAGTGAAAAAAGCTGCTCTTATAATTAATGAAAAGAATTCAACAATTGAAAATGAGGGATATTATTTTATTAAAAATAATAAAAGAGATTATTTTGTTGCATATAATAAAGATGTAAATGATGAAAATAATAATGTCTATTTATATGGCAATGATTTTAAAACCCTCTACGATACGGAGTGGTTAACGAACTTCATTATAGACTATTGCAGTAATATGTACATTTTGGAATCACCAAAATATAGTGAAGTGGCGTACGTATCTTGTGAGACTAGTCTAATTGTGCTGAATGGCTGTAAAAAAGTAGAGAATTATTTTTTTGTTAATTTGAAAAAACTATTGCAAGATAAAAATGAATTCTTCTTACCTCTGAATGTAAATAGTAGTCATTGGGTCCTTATTTATGTTCAAGTATTATATGGTTTCTTTTATTATATAAATCCTAATTGTAAAAATGATAGTTGTCCTGAGTACTTCGAAAATTTCGTTGATTGTTACGAATTAATTTTTCCTGACAGTGAAGTTGATTGGAGTATTCAGAGAATTCAGTATCCATGCCAGCAAGACAATTTTAATTGTGGTGTATATGTTATTCATTATATCAGAGAAATCTTAAAAGACAATGTATACACAATTAATGATTTAAATCCTAATGATCTTCGAAAAAAATTGCAAGTCGACTGCATTGCCAAGTCATCAGATGTTCTGAACCGGTGTTTAGTGTGTGGTCGAGGGGAAATAAGGACTGAAAAAAACTGGGTCTGCTGTGACACTTGTCAAAAATGGTGCCATTTAGGTTGTGCGAACTTAAAAAATAAAAAAATTAAAGAAATTGAAAAAGAAGATTATAATTATAATTGTGATTTGTGTCGTGATTGGTTGTTTAAAAAATAAACCAATACATGTGAAAAATATAATACTTGTTCATGTTTGTAAATAAATAATTTCTTTTTATTGTAAAATACTTAAAATAAGAAAAAAAGGTTATTTAATTTAAGAAGTTAAAAATAAATATTAGTGTTAAATTATTTACTCAGCCTAATGTAATATGTAAATAATATAATACTTGTTCCCGTTTATAAATAAAAAATTTTACTTTACTGTAAAAATACATAATAAAAAAAGTGTATTTAAATTTAGAGGTTAAAAACAAATATTATTAGATAATAACTCAGTCTAATGTAATTACTTGAATATGTAAATAATATAATACTTATTCCCATTTATAAATAAAAAATTTTATTATTTAAAAAATACATAGTAAAAAAAGAGTGTATTTAAATTGAGAGGTTAAAAACAAATATCGTTTGATAATAATTAACTCAGCCTAATTGTAATTACTTAAGTGTATAAAAAATATAATACTTCGACATATTTGTAGATAAAGAATTTAACTATATCGCAAAAATTTTCTCAAGAGAGATTCGTGCAAAAAGTGCAAAATATCACTTATTACAGTTACATAAACATAATTGTAAATAAAAACTCGACTCAAGCTGTAAGCAGCTGAAACTATTACTACTCCCACATTGCTACTCCTATATTCATGTGACGAATGGCGCATTATGAGGCTGCCATCTTGTTTGTTATGACCGCGAAAATTTAAATAACTCAGTCGAATGTTAATTTCTTAAGTATATAAAAACCAATTAATACTTTAGATAAATAAAAAAAAAAACACCTCTACATATTTGTAAATATAGTTATTTATAATTATTAATAGATATTAGGCATAGATAATAGACAATGTTGGTGTTTTTTAAAAATATACATGAAGATTTTTAAGAAAGGAGTAAGTACATATTTTATTTAAACAAAAAAAAAACTTTTTTTTAAGTTTTTATTTTAGACAAAAATAAAAATTTTGAAATATATTTGAAAATAATGGAAAAAGTACAAAAAAAAAAAGAATGTACATGTAGTCCTCGAGATATCTGCATCTAAAAATTATATTTGTCGGCTATGTGCCAACTTCAGGGTCATTTCTATTTATTATACAAGTGTGACAGAGATACCTCCATTTGTTCAATAGAAGGCGAGAAAGAAGAGAAAACGTGCAAACCGCTCTTACACAAAAAAAATATTTTCGAAACAATCAATTGTTACCAATGATTTAATTTCACAAAAATGATTATGTATCTATAGTGGAAAAACATTCAAAAAAAATTTTTATTTTTTCTTCAGAGAGAAATTTTACTTTTAATTATTCTTTAATTAATTTTTATTTGATACCTGATAAAAGGTAATAGTTATAATTTTTATCAGCCATCAAGCCACTAAGTCACTATAGCCACTGTCACGCATGCGCTTTGAATGTACATTTATATTCTATAGAAATTACTAGTTTTTTATATATTTTCCCTGACTCGTTAGAGTTTTGTCCAGCAATTCACCATCTTGGAATGTATTTAAGTAGTAGTAAATTGATATTTATTATTTATCAAACAAGTGTCAATAGTTAACTTGAATAAAATAATTTCGTGTAGGTAGATAAAATAATAAAATTATGATATATTTATATAAATAATTCATATAAATATATCTCTCATAGTAAAATAATAACACAGTGTAAATCAAAATAACCAATAAAATTTATTTTATGTATAATTTATTTCTACATATGATTGTACATGTGTATATAATATTTTATATGTAAAACATAATTTTGTAATAATATTCATTTATTTAAATTTTAATTGAATCAAAGTTTAGCTAAAATACTAAAATATGATTCTGTGATAGTGTTATGAACATTTAAGTCACAAAATGACAGAAGGGTGGACTTGATTTTAAATGAAATAGTCTATACATAATTGTTATTGTATACCTTATATTTATTGTAAAATATATATAATAATCTAGTAATAATGGGTAAACAAAATGGGTCATGTTGGTGGTGTGTTAAAGCATTTAAATGGATACCAGTTATTTTTATTCTTACAATTGTGTTCTGGTCTTATTATGCGTATGTAGTACAGTTGTGTTATTGTAAGTATTTTAGTATTCATATTATATATAAATTAAAATAATAAACATGATTTATTTATTTGTTTTTCTTTTTTTTTTTTTAGATACTATTGATAGTTACCTTCAAAAGAGTAAGTAATACAAAAATTAAAAAATACTTTGTAATGATTTGCTTCTTGAAATTTTTTCGTTGTACATACAACAAATACAAATAAAGTAGAATATTCCTAATTCTATTTGTTGAGAAACAAGTTAAAAGCAATACTAAAATAAATTCAACATCCAACAATTGAAACCAATAAACTGATAACAAATATGATAAGTTATTATTTACTTTTTTAGTTAAAAATTTTCAGTCTCAAATAAGACATGTTTTTTTAATAAAAATTAGACTCATAAGCGACTCAATATTTAAGTTAAATCCATTACAAAGTTTAAGATGTTAATCATTAATCAATCAATTTAATATTTAATTTTTATATTAACTTGATCTTCAACTTTTATTTCAGCTTTATACCTGATATTTTTTCATATATTCATCGCGATGTTTTTGTGGTCTTATTGGAAAACTGTCTTTACAGATTTAATTTCTGTTCCTGAAGTGGTAATTTTTAAAAAATTTATTGTATTATATGGGTAACGTAACATAATATTCTCAGACAAAATACCCAAACATCAATACTTCAGTAACTAATTATCGCAGAAAAAATTAAAAGGTGGTTTCAAAAACTACTACAAATTATCTATTACAAGAATCTGCCATCGTTATTTGAAAAAGAAATTTTTTCTATCCTTTACATCAGTACGGGTATTTTTTCTGTGGGGCTTTTGTCGTAACACCATTATATGTTACGTATTCATAAAAATCAGTACAAACCAATTATTGTTATTTATTTTATTTTTTTAAATTATAGTTTAAAGTACCTCTGTCAGAAGTTGAGAAGCTCCAACAAGCACAAAGTGAAGAAGCGCAATGTGCAATACTTGAAAGACTCGGACAAAATTTACCCGTTTCTAATCGAACAATTAGAGGAGGTAAATTTGAAATTAGAAATACTTATTTATTATTTATTTATTTAAAAAGTTATTAGAGTTATATTATACATAGATAATAAACTAGAATTGAATTTTTTTTTTAGATTTTTCTAGATTGATTTTTAATGAATTGAGAATAACAGTATAAAGATTTACAAATTTAAAAAAAAACTCAATCGGAGCCTTACATCCACATTGTGTGAATTTTACAGTGTTCCTTTGAGTTTGAATAATGCGCTGATAGAAATATTAACTTGGATCAAGAAATTTTTCTTGGTTTAAGTAAAATTTATTTGGGTCTAGAATTTATCTGTTTATCTTAAAACTGAAAATTTTTTCAAAAGATTTTATTGTCTATCAATGTGGCGTCTCAATAATAATGAAATAATAATCATTGAATTTATGATTACAGCGATTCGCTTTTGCGACAAGTGCCAGTTAATAAAACCTGATCGTGCTCATCATTGCAGCGTATGCCGCGCATGTGTATTAAAAATGGATCATCATTGTCCTTGGGTCAACAATTGCGTAGCCTACCACAATTATAAATTTTTCATATTATTTTTGGGTTATGCGTTAATTTATTGTGTATTTATTGCCAGTACGACGTTGCAATATTTTATACACTTTTGGAAGGTAATTTTATAGATAATATAATAGGGTTCATTTGAAATGACAATTTTTATTTTTCGCTACTGTTAAATGTTGTTCTGAAATCCTGTCAAAATTTGGGCCTTTAATTTTAATTTTAAGGGCTTTACGTGAGTTGGAATAAGATTGTTAAAGGGTCTTTTAAAAAGCGTTAAATTTATTACAAATAACAGTTTTCATCATTATGATAGCTCAAAATCAGGCAAAATTGTAGAAATAAAAAAAAATGATAATTGACTTACATGATTTTTTAGAACAATATTACACAGTTTCGGCGAAAAAAATAGTCGTTTCAAAAATGAAACACGCTAATAAATTTAAATATATTGTCATAAATTACTTTAACAATATTACATTACTTCTATAGAATTAACTAATATTATTTTGTTTACAGGGTGAATTAGATGGTATGGGAAAGTTCCACATATTATTTTTGTTCTTCATCGCTCTTATGTTTGCAGTCAGTCTGAATTCTTTGTTTTTTTACCATTGTTACCTCATTTTACATAATCGATCAACATTAGGTAAATTAAATCTTTCTCTTTTTTAGCATATGACTGCATACATAATTTTTTACTTTTATTATCAATTATTTATTACTATTACAGAAGCATTTAGACCACCCATGTTCCGAATGGGCAAAGATAAAGATGGATTTAATATTGGAAAATATAACAACTTCCAAGAAGTGTTTGGTGAAAACAAAAAACTTTGGTTTCTTCCTATTTTTACAAGGTATGTTTTGTTTTGTTATCAAATTTTTACGCTTTTTAATCAATATTTTGATTAACTTGTTTAATAAAACGTATGTGATGAAGCAGGCTAATATGTTAACAAATTTTTTTAATCTCACGCAAAAATATTAAAGTTTGGTAAAGAAAAACAATTGACTGTAAAAAATTGATTTGATAAAAAAAAAGGAATTTTTTCAAACTAGACTACTTGCTATGTTTAATTACTACAAGTTATAAAGTTTATCAAAATAAATTTTAAATAAAATTGTTTATTTGAAAGAAACTAGAATTCTTTCAGTGAGCTTTAGCTTTTTCATTAATTTGAGGGATTAGACTACTCTGGGCGTAAAAAATGGCTATTTTTACATTTTTTTTTAGCTTTTATTACAGCAAAAATATGTAGTAAAAATTAAATTATGAGGTGATTATAGTTCAAGACGAACTTCTGCATTTTAGTAATATGTGATTAAAATTTAAAACCGATCGGTTCTGTGGTCTCTAAGAATTAGCTCATTTAAGGCTAAAAATGTTAAAAATATTCAGAGATTATATTTGGAAATATTAGCTTTCAGAAAATTTAAAGAAAGTATCGATTTTTTTAAAGTTTCACAGTAGACTAATTCTTCTAAGTGTAATTTCATCCTCGTTCAACATCTCCGATATGGTGTACTGGTTAGCATATCTGGCTTTCACCCAGAAGATCCGGGTTCGATTCCCGGTATCGGAAACTTTTTTTTTTTTTTTGTAGAATTGTAAAGATTGATTTCGTTCAAACAATATCTTTCAACTGTGACGATCAATAAAAAAATATTTCTTCATATTTTATTAACTTTTAATTATAAAAACAATCGAATTCCGTTAAAATCAACTACAACAAAACTCCTACGAGGTCTAAAGATAGAGAGGGAAGGCTATTCTCGTCTTCCTCTAATTGTGTACTGATAAACAATTAAAAAAAAAGACAAAAATAGCTTTCCCTCTTTCTTTTTAACGTCGAACTTATAGGAGTTTTACTAAGTCATAACAAATAATTTCGATTTTTCGTAAAAATTTGTTAAATAAGATGTACATTTCATTAAATTAGAGTACAGAAAATAATTGAAAAAAATATTAATTCGATAATCATTATAATAGATTTTCCAATTATTAAATACAAGTTATTGAATTTAGATGTAGAATAAAAATCGCGATTCTAAAATAAGAAAACAAATCACAACAATAATCTTCCACAAACGAACTCCTGCTAACTATTTTTGAACATGTTAAGTTAATGAGATATAAATTAACATTACTAATTATAAGATCACAAATAAAATTTTGGGTTGATCGTTTTTTTATCGTATATATAACTTAATATTTCATTTGTGATTTCGTACCATCAATTAAAGTTATTTTTTTTACTAATAATTATTAGTAAATTATAATTCAGATACCACATAATTCATAAGTACATACGTAATTTTACTTAAAAAGGTATTGCGGCAAGAAAAAGACACCAATAGGTTATGGCTATTGGTTTCTTTCTCACGCACTAGTGCTGCCTCTCTTTACAGACTATCGCTCACTTACTTCCACTCACGTAAAATATCGAAAGTTCCTAACTTCAAACATTTCTTATAAAAAAATGAATACCGCTCGTTTGTGTTATTTTTGATAAAAAATACTTGTTATAATTTCAATTAAATATTCTCAATTTTTCAAAAAAATCCTGAGAAAAGTATGGTTGTTATTCAATAAAATGTTCACTCTAACTACGGTCAGGATAGGATCGGATAGAATAGGATTAGGATAGGATAGGTCAGGATAAGGAATACATGTTAAATGTACGATTTTTAATTGCTAATATTTCAAAAATTAGCACCGCAAGGACTATTAAAAAAAATTTATTCATATAGAGGACACTTAAAAGTACGCGTATTCAAAAATTGAAGAATATTTTAAGAAAAGTGATTTTGCACAGTACCTCCTTAATACAAAAAGATGTTTCGTTGAAGCATTTGAAGACAAAATTTAAACGATAAATTAAAAAATTTTGAGAAAATTCATAACATCCGGAATGTTATCAAATAGTTTTCGGTTGATTTTAAGTCTTTGTTTTAAAAAAGAAGTGTGAAATTTAAATGCACATAACATAAAGAACGTTTTTTCTTTTTAATTTTCTTAAGAATGTAATAAGCAAATAAATCGAAGTTATTGAAATTGCAAGATTATGGCATCCTTAAATACCTTCTTGTGAGATATCAGATGCATTAAAATTATCTCAATTTTAAATTGGTCCCGCGAAATCTGGGAAAATCGGCAACCCTATATAACAACTTATAAAGACGGCAATCCAACAATCCGTTTCAGTCTTTATTAACCGTTTTGACTTATATTAGTGTTTCATTTGTTGCTTAACTATTGAATTTTCCCCTACTGAATATTTAAAGCATAATTAAACCTTTTTTTAACAGTCAATGGTGTATAAAGATTTAATAGAGCTGTGAAATTTATTACAAAATAATATGTAATACTTTTTCTGTGAGATTAAAAATAAAATACTTTTTATATCACCTGTATTGAAACTTCGGGTTTCAATGTCTGTTAGCCAGTCATAAAAATAAGATAATTTTACACCAATGCAAATTTTTGCTGACAGAAACGGATTAGATTTTTTCTTATGAAAAAAACTCGTTAATTTTTGTCAGCAGTATCATATGGTTTCTGAATAAATGAATTTCTGCTTCGTCAATCAGATTCGTTTTGTATGACTTTTAAAATAAATAACTTGGTAGTAGATCTTCTTTCGGTATTATGTATCTCAGTTTGACTGGTTGCAAACATTGCACACGTAATTTTCATAGGTAATATAAAAAATATTAATAGCGTATAGCACGAAATGTTTCATTTCTTACCATACAATTTATTGATCGTTTGCGCAAAAAATATGTAAATAAGATTTATAAATAATATAGTTTTTAAATCTTCGTCATAGGCATGACTTGCTTTTATTATTTAGTAAGTACATATGGTATCATGTTAAGTTTTTGTTTAAATAAAAAAAATATATATATATACAATACCGACAAAAAGTTTTCGGACAAGATGAAAATTTATTAAAACGATTATTAAAAGTAAAATAAATCAAGAAGAAAGTCAATGACACGATCGTACACACTTGGTAAAATAAAATAGCATTTTCTTTATAGATCAAGTTAATTTGTTTATATATCATATTTAAATTAAAAAGTAAACAATAAGGTTGTCCGGAAACTTTCCGTCGGTACTGTATAAAGAATATTCCTTTTCATATGGGTGATTAAGAAATTCTAGCTGAAAATAAATAATAATTAAGTAGAAATAAAAATTTTAATTTATCAAAAAATTTAGTCGAGCCAATTGCACAATACCCTTTCATACAAAATGTTAACTGTTAAAACAATAACTATTTATAGAAAGTTAAATTTTTATTTTCAATACAATGCTATTACTATTTGACTGAGTAATTGTTCAGGATCGCAAATAATTCATTTTTTTTTTTTTACCTGAAACGTAGGAAAAATTGATATAAAAATATTTCAGGTTTTTCAGATAAGTAAAACATTAAAAATTGAATTTGATAAAATTTTCCGTTGTTTTATTTATTTATTTATCAACAGCTTTCGGTGATTATTAATTATTTATTATATACAATATGTAAAGAAATCTTTGAAATTTCCTATTTTTTAGCTTTTTGTTTTTTAATTTTCGGTTTAACTTACCGTTTTTAATTTAAAACTAGAGTAACAAAAACTTATTTCTGGCTTAGTTATAAAATGTCAAGGTGCATTCAAGATCATTGGATTTTTTGTACTACAATTAGTTAATTGAATACTTGCGAAATAAAACTGACAAGGGGTGAGACAACGCTCACTAGAAGTAATCTATAACCACATGGTTGGTGTAATGAAAATGATCGCCAATAAGTTCAAATAGATGGCTTTCGACGCTCACTACTGAGTTTGAGTTAAACGCATCACGATTAAGTTTAAATTCGCTACGATCAAGCTCACAAGGGCCATAAAAATAAAATGTTGGGGAAGAAGACGGAAGATATGAGATAAAATTCGTTGTTAATTGTTTTTATGAAAATTAAATTTTTCATTTTACTTTTAAAAAATAACAATGATTATATACAATAGTTTGTTAAATATGCGAAATTAAACTGTTAAAATGAATCCCGAGGCGAAAAGTTTGAAGCTGGAATAAAACTGCTAAATCTGTTGACAATAAATTTTGCGATCTTAAAAATTATGCAGTTTAAAAACATATTTTCAAAATTGAAATTGAATTGTACTTAAAAGTTCTGAAACGGCTTTATTATAGTCAAGTGCATCTTAAGAGAAATTTTGCATTTCTGTTACAACTCATGAGTCTCTATAGAGATATGTCTATAGAGATATATCTTCCAAAAAGTGCATACGTTACAAAAAAAAATTTTCAAATATTTCAAAATATTTACAGTATACCTACTTGTACAATTTTAAAGTTGATCAAATTAGCTATGCATAATTTTTACATAAAATTTTCAAAAAATTTATCAAAAACAATTAAAAAATAAAATTTCAAATCAGATTAATTTTTTAAAAATTCGTTTCTCATGATCGGTTGGTAAAAAAAAAAAAAAATTATCGATATCTTTTTCAAGAAGTATAAAATGATAGCCAGACATCAGCTGAATCGGAGTTTGGAATTCAACAGTAGGATGATTTTGCATAGAACAACGCCTCATTTAAACATCGAAGGTTCTAAAATTACAAATTAAAGACGCTTAGTCTAAATTATGTACAGAAAATGCCCAATAACTTTCAACTTATAAATCTAGTTTTATTTAATTAGACTGCAAAACAGCTTAGTTTGAGGTTTATGATAATTCAGTTTCAAAAGATTAACGTAAAGCTCAATTTAAATTGAACAGTTTCAAGTCATGCTTAAAATTTTTGCCTCGGGTAGAACTAGAAAGAAAAACTTTGGAAATTAAATTCTAGTCTTGGAAATGGAGTGGTCTATCCAGTACGCGCGCAACATCAAGGTCCGAGTACATACAACTCAATGGGAAATACGCAAAACAGGTTAGCATAATTTATAAACAAAAAAAAATAACTCGCGCTCTTTGGTTTTGTTTATGTTGTGTTTTTGAATAAAAATTTTTTGTGTGTTATTAACAAATAAATTGAAAATTAAAAAGCTTAATATTGACAGCAATCCAAAAATCCAAAAGCTATTACATATATAACATTAAATATAATCGCGTTCATTAATTCGAATCAGTTTTATGTTTAGGTATTTATGGCCATCCCTATATTTGGAGGTTTGTAAAATCTAAAATTGGAAAATTTTTAATTTAGCTGTTTATAAAGTAAAGTAAACGTAAAAAATGATAATATTGAAATAATAAAAATGTAAATTATGTCTAAAGTAAATTAAGCGTGTAGGAAAACATGCAAATAGAAAAGACAGCCAACTGTAAAAATGAAAAATCTCTTAATAAATTCAATTGTAAAATCAGAAATTAAATAAAAAAAGAATTTATAAAATGTCACAAGTCTGAAAATTACCAAATAAAAAAAAAGAAATGAATAATCTAAAATAACGTAATATTAATAAAGAGGTTATTTAAAAATATGATCTTTAAAAATTGAAAAATCATAAATATTGCAACTTTAAAACTTTACTCTTTGAATTTAACAAATACAAAATTTTATAATCATTAAAACTGGCCGATTCTAGATCACCTCGTTCCAAATTTTTAACTTCCCGCTAAGAAAATCGAAGATTTTCAAAAATCGGGAAGTTATTGTTTTCACCCCGTTTTGTAAAAATCGAGTTTTCATCAGATCTCGACATTTGAAGGTCATAGGAAGCTTCCCTGACTACTCCCGCGAAGTTGTCACGGAGTGTGTGTGTGTGTGTGTGTGTGTGTGTGTGTGTGTGTGTGTGTGTGTGTGTGTGTGTGTGTGAACCGCTTATAACTTTTGAACGGAAAATCCGATTTCATCGCGGTTGGTGCCATTTAAAAGGGCTTAATCAAACTTAGATTTTGAGTATAATTTAGACCGATTCGAACCAGTAGATTTTGAGAAATCTCGAAAAAACTACAAAAAAAAAAATTTTTTTAATGTGGTTTTTTTGGAATTACTTTTAAATGGCTTCACCGATCAATTCCACAAACTAATCAACTCTGTACAATAAAAAAACAACGTCGATCGCCACCAAGCTGGTCAAAATCGGTTAATTCGTTCGAGAGATATCGTAAACGAAAGAAAACCGAAAAAAGTGTTTTTTCGAAATTACTCCGAAATTTTTGGTTCGATCAATTAAAACCTGAAAATTTTTCATGGGGCTGATAAAACTGCGTCGAATGCCGCCAATTGCGTGAAAATCGGTTGATCCATTCAAAAGTTATTGCGGTTTGAAAATTCTAAAAGTAGTGTTCTATGAAACTTCTGTCAAACTTTTGAGCTCAAAGAGCTCAAATGCATAGAAATACTATCTCTTTGAGCTCAGCGAGCTCAAAATATCACATAAATTATATTTTGAGCCCAAAAATCTCAAAAACGTCATAAGTACAATTTTAAGCGCCCAGGTATGGAATTAGCGGGAAGTTGCAGGGATGGCCTTTAGGGTGAACCGTTTTACTAATTTTTTTTATTGAAATTTTAACGAATCAATTTTTGAAGTACTCTAAAAAATTAAATTTTTATATTTTTAGAAGAGTTTAGAATCGGCTGATTTCTCGAATTACCGAGTTTAGAATCGGCCAATTTTAATGATTATAAAATTTTGTATTCGCTAAATTCAAGGAGTAAAGTTTTAAACTTGCAATATTTATGACTTTCCAATTTTTAAAGATCGTATTTTTAAATAACTTCTTTATTAATATTACGTTATTTTAGATGTTCAAATCTTTCATTTATTTAATTTTTAATTCATCCAATTTATAATTATTTCTTTTTTTTTTTATTTGGTAATTTTCAGACTTGTGACATTTTATAAATTCTTTTTTTATTTAATTTCTGATTTTACAATTGAATTTATTTAGAGATTTTTCATTTTTACAGTTGGCTGTCTTTTCTATTTGCATGTTTTCCTACACGCTTAATTTACTTTAGACACAATTTAGATTTTTATTATTTCAATATTATCATTTTTTACGTTTACTTTATTTTATAAACAGTTAAATTAAAAATTTTCCAATTTTAGATTTTGCAAACCTTCAAATTTAGGGATGGTCATAAATCCCTAAACATAGAAACTGACTCGAATTAATGAACGCGATAGTATACTTTATAACATAACTATAATTAAGTTAGAAATTATTGCATGGCGACTGATTATTATTTTACTGAGAACACTGTAATTCCAAGTAACACTAATCATTGAAAGTTAAATTGAGACAGTATAAATATTCATCTAACAAGTTTGAATGTGATGAACAATTTCGAACATGTAATGACAGCTACAGGTTGAAAATTTCTTCAATAGCCTAACTGTCAAAAAACTTGAATTTCTTGAATTTCTTATGACCGTACATTCGGGCCAAAAAAAATCAAGATTATCTTTGAATGAGTATCAATAAACATATCATAGTTCTAGCTCTAATAAGGTATTTATCTTAAAATACCTATTTATTTACGATCAACTCTTTTTTTCATGCTAAATACTAAGTTACAATCACAAAAGCTTATTATACCAAATAAAGTAGACTTGGAAAGAAAATACTACAAATACTATAGAAAATACTAGAAAATACTATAAAGCATAGTCATACTACTCTATGAGGAATATGAAGAAATATGAATTTTTATGATTTTCAAAATTTTGGAATCCTGGCATTTCTAAATTACTTGACCGATTAAGCTCATCTTCGAACTTGACTTCGGCATTTATCTGTAGAATAAGTATGTTGAGTTTGGTAAAGATCCGTTGTAAATTGGTAACGCTATCGTCGTGACAAGCCGCGTTATATCGTGTATATATATATATATATAAACTTTTGAACCATATGTATTTTCTGACTCAGCTCGTCGAGTTAAGTCGGAATATAGCAAAATTTTTCAAAAGTTGCGTCATGAAGACCATGGCAATAGTTAGATTTCTATGAAATCTACTAAAAAGGGTTTCTTAATAATATTCAAATATGAAAGTAAATTTTTTGGTATCCTGTGTAGTGCAATAGGAGTCTTAAAAATTCGAACTTTGAAATAAAAATTTTCCAAAAATGCATTATTCATAAATTTTATTTCTCACTGTTTGGTACAGAATTATAGAAGAATAATTTGCATAGATTTTAATAAAATATTAATAAAATGCACCCGGTGGTACAGCTACCTTAATAATACTTATATTAAATAGTAGATTCAGTGGAAAAAATTAAAAAAGTTTGAGAATAATTAAAAAATCTACAGTAAGCCATTGCCAAGGAGTAAAATAGAAAAATATAGAAGAACTTTTGAATTTCAATTGTCTAACTAACTTTCAAAGA
This sequence comes from Cotesia congregata, assembly GCA_905319865.3. Taxonomy (NCBI): domain Eukaryota; kingdom Metazoa; phylum Arthropoda; class Insecta; order Hymenoptera; family Braconidae; genus Cotesia; species Cotesia congregata. The sequence continues at coordinate 6,708,536 of CAJNRD030001116.1, forward strand.
TTGGTGTAATAAACATCAAAATAAAGAAATTTTTAAATTAATACATTTAAAAAATTTGAATGATCTAGAAGCCATGCTCAAATTGATTCTTTTGCTGTAGAATAACTTTATATTATTCTATTGTAAATGAATAAATCAATAAAAAAAATTGAGTGATTGAACACGATTCAGTTTCTGGCTCTCAGTTTTATTCTGAACTACTTAATAAATTACACAAATACTTTATTTCATATTTTATTAATAACAGTTACTACAAATTACTTTATCAATCCTCAGTTATTGTTCTGTTATATTTATTAGTTTCATTGTTGTTATTTATGGTCACTTAACAGACCATTTAAAAGTCGAAAATTATCTTAGAATTTTCGAGGATCAAAAACTGGGTCTTTGTTCAGTAAACATCAATGTTCAAATTATTCATTTTATTCAATTTATTTACATTTTTTAATCATTACGGAATAAATGGACAGAACTATCAATTTTTATTTCAAGTTAAATAGTTAAATCTTGAAAATTTGTTCTAATAAAACCTGAACTCTCCAGCTTAAAAAAATCAGAAACAGGGTAAATCATCTGATATGCATGAGCATGATTATTGTTTCTCAAAGAACCAAATTTCAATGAGTGTTAAATTTCTACTTAAAATGCTTCGCATTCTTCTAAAGTTATTTTTTTTTCTTTAATTTATTTAAAAAATCCTTTAGTGTAAAACTTTTCTGTGTTAGACAGTTATAAAAGTTATAAAAAAATTGTTTAAATTTAGAAATGAAAAGTAGACATTCATTTCCTATAGTTATAGTGTATTAAAATTTATACGGCCTCAATTACACTTATATGGAGAATTTGAATCATAAATTATCAATTAGAACTTATTTAATTTCCTCGTCAAAGAGTGTAGGTAATTCAATTTAATCCTTAGTTTTTTCGTTCTGTAATCTTTATTTCTGTATATCTATTTATTTTTTGATCTTTAAATAACTAAAGCGTTAAAAAAGTTTACCAATCAAGTAGAATATATACCTATATATAATAATATTATGATACATGTATGTATTACTGTAAATTATTATTATTATTATTATTATGTTCAAAAAAATGCAAAATAAAATAGTTTCTCAGTAAACGTCTTTGTTTGAAATCAGAATTTGATAGGTATTGTGCATCTGGTTCTCCACTTTAAAATAAAATTTACTAGTCAACTCTTCAGCACTCACATCAACTTTTCGGTAATCTTCACCGTAAAAAGTCATGAGCAATTTGCTAATGCTCTACTTTCATACTATACTAAAAATACACAAATGTCTTTGACATCAGGAATCAATCTTGCAATTTTTACACTAACACCATAGGTCTCATAATTAGCGAAATACTCACATTTTCTGGAGAGTAAGAAATCGGCGAGTCTCGATGGTTTTGCAGTGAAACTTTACTGAATCAATTAGGTAGTAAGGATGATGGTCACTTAAATTCATTTATCTAGACAGTGAATACGGATCATGCCATCGTATTTTTTTGTAGTACTGTTAAATTTTGCATTTATTTTGTATTTAGCGAAAATGTGCGATTAAGTAAAACATAGGTCAATTCCATGTTCGTTTAACGACATTTTGTCGGCGACCCTCTGATTATTATTTATTTTTTTAATATATAGAGATATTCTTGAAGTAATTATATTTTTGACACGAATCAATATATTCTAACTTTGTGAGATGTCATCCTTTTTAAATAAAATTTTAAAAATTTAAGAAAAATTTATTTGCAATGCTTTATAGTTTTAAAAAAAAATGGATTTTCTTTCTGTGGAACACTTTAGATTTTTTCAAAAAATCCAATATGCAAAAACAAAATGGTTAAGCTTTCACCAAAGTAAGAATTTAATAACTTCTAATTAAAAAAAAAAAATGTTTACTAATTTATTTTCGATTTATTTTTAATCTCGGGTCACATTAATCAATTTTAATAATATAAAAATGAATTTCTTTATTCTTCTGAAATATTTTCACTGAAAAATATAATTATTAACACCAAAAATATTAATGTATTAACATATGTAGTAACATATATATTATGTTATTCGTTTCTTTTTATTCAACTGATCCGTATCTAAATTCAAATATTTTAATTGTTATAATCTACGAAAATGTCATTGATAGTGTACTCAAGTTTTATAATTTACTGAAATGAAATAACTTTAGTTGTGAGGTTGTTGTAATTATACATTAATTTTCACATTGTTTTGTTGTCAATGTTTATTATCGATGAAATTTTCGTGGATAGAAAATCAGCTAACTTAAATACATACCATAGTTCACAGATGACATCTCCAGTTGATATAACAGTCGTTTGAAATTTCACTGGTTGAATCAGTGAATCAAAATGGCCATCGGCCTTTTCGACCAAATCAGTAAAGTTTGACATGAGAACCAAAGAGATTCCACTAGTTCAATTCAAGGAAGCCTCCATTTCAACAGAAAATAAAAAATAAATAAAAGGTTCTAAAATGAGCGTAAGCAAATTATTCAAAGTGTGAGTGCTAAGAAGCTAATGAAACTATTTAATTTTTTAATTATTCAGCAAATTGATTAAGAAGTTTATTAGTAATCCAATGACAATAAAATTCTTGAAATCGTTTCTATTTTTCTTAAATAGTTAAAGAAAAATGTATTCAAATTAATAATATCATTTTACTTTTATTCATATCGTGCGCATAAAATTTGTCAATAAAGTTTTTAAATAAAAAAAAAAAAAAAAAAAACATAAAAAACTACAAAAATATAATTTGATAAAAGTAGTTAAAAAATGAAATGAAAAATCGGTTTTGAATGTTCGGGATTACAGTTTCGGTGATGGGATCAGCTTCCCTGAGAGGACTTACGATGAAGACACTCACAATCTACTTGGTGATAATGGGCCTTAAAAATCATAAAGAGATTAAATATTGGAACAAGAGTGTAATTACAAAATATATATTTTTTTCTTTTTTTATTTCACTCAAGTCTTGCGTACTCAGGTATTCTATTACATTTAGTGCCGTATATTTGAAAAAAAAAAAAAAATAAATAAATAATTTTAACTTATCGCTCTCATTGTTATTCAAGAAAATTAAAATTTTATATGCTAGATAATATTTGAAACTGAAAGTTTAAAAATCTAATTATTAAATATAAAAAATTATTGCGATATTATATCTAGTTATTTACAGTAATAGATTCAAAATTTGTATATTCAAGCGCTCATTCATATCAGTTTTCAATTTCAATATACTTCGTTCATAATTTATTCGTTAATTTAATCCACTGATAAAGACAATAAATGATAAAATCACATAACACTTAACAGTTGAATAAACTAAAAAAATAAAAGACGAAATTGTAACATAAGAAAGGTATTTTTTTCTATTTGTTATTATGTGCATAATAAAAATAAAAGTATATGCATCGTAAATTGATAAAGAGACTAATTGACAAAAATTCAATGCATTCCATTATACTTAAATAATAATTTATCATGTAACAAGGAAATATATTTTAATATATATATATATCACCTCTATGCAGTCGTATTTAATTATGATCAAGATATTTTGTATAATTCCTCACATCAATGCTTTAAGTTTCAATAATTATAAACCTGGTAAGAGTTATTTTAAGATTAATGTATAGGTAACTTAGAACGTGTGTCTCAGGTCATGAGTTGCCATTAAAAATACCATATAAGTAGTTGACTAAATACATAATTGACTTTTTAAAATTATTTATTAGATAACTAATTTCACAATATCTAAACAAATGTACACTTAGAGAAAAAAGAACGATAATTTCAAAAAAAGAAATTATTTACGTCAAATATTTCATTTTTTTAAATACTGACGAAAAATAATCCTCACTACTGTAATAAAAGTAATATCTTGATTTAAGAATAAAAAAAAAAATATAATTTTAGTAATTAGAATCAGTAACATTTGGCGACTAAAAGTTTAAATTAAATAAGAATATATTTACAGTAAATAAGACATTGCTTTAGAAAGAAATTGTTTATATCTTCTTACATCAAATAGAAGAAGTATTGAATTAAATTATTAAACGGCATTTGGACTATCTTTTGCCACTCATTTACAATCGCGGAGCTACTTATTGGTTATCAAATTTTTTTCATTAAAATTAATACTCTAATAGTTATCCGCAAATATCAAAAATTAAAGTTCTGATGTAGGTATCAATTATAAAAATTGAATCTTACTTAATTAGTTAAAACCAAATGATTTAAAATAGAAAAATGTAATACTCATAGTCCTGACATACATTTAAAGTTGTACGTACATTAATTTAAAAACTACTCATCTCAAAAAGTTAGACAGACTTGATACTTGCATTTTAAATGTAATGACTGTTAAAAAAAAAGGAGTTATATTATTGATTTATTAATGTAAATAGTGTAAGTAAATAACATTACAATTTTATGTATATTTGCATATCGAATCTGGTATAAATAAATATATCATAAATACATCAGCTATTAAAGTACTTTTGTTAAGATTCACATAATTAACCAATATACTATGCCTTGAGATAGTACTGTCAACATTGCAAAAGTCAAATTAAAAAATCTAATCGTCAGAAATTGATTTTATTTTTATTTTTTTTAAGTCAAAAAAAATTAAGTTGTTTTTTTACCCCACTCTGATATTTAACATGTCAAATTTAGTTGATATGAATTTTAAACAGTAATTCTGAAATCAACAGTACTGTCTCAACTATTTCATTTCATATAAACATTTCGTTAGACAATATTCGACACTAATGGAAAAAATTAAGGGATCAAAAAAAAATTCCAAATTTTTGGGTAGTTTTCAACAAGCCGTAACTTCTAGAGAAATGGTCGTACAGAAAATCAAAAAAATTTTCTTTTTTTTGATTTTCTCTCGAAGTTACGGCTTGTTGAAAACTACCCAAAAATTTGGAATTTTTTTTTGATCCCTTAATTTTTTCCATTAGTGTATATAAGTTTGAATTACCTAAAAATAAACCGAGAAATAACTAAAAGAAACTATTGCAGTTTATTCTATCGGTGTAACTAAAAAAATCAATTAAAATTTAAAGGGTCACTCAGTTTCAACTATAAAAAATGTTGAATTTATATATTTTTCATCAACTGAAATACAAAGGACTCGAACACTGTTAACCTCTTGTTTAGATTAACTTTCATAAAAACAAAAAGATGAATAATACATAAATATAAAAAAAAAGAAAATATTTTTAGTAATAAGTAATAACCCATCCCATTCGAGTACTAATTGAGAAGCTATATTAATAATAAAAAAAAAAAAAAAAAATAATAGTCAGTTTTAGCTTTTACACTAAGTACCTTACTTTAGAATTAATTTTTACGGATCATTAGTCACATATTGAAATAAATAGCACTTATATCATTAAACTGTGAATTATTGCTTTGTTGAAATTTAAAAATCTAAAACTTGATGTAAAAAATTTTATTTGTCATACTTCGAAATTTTAACTCTTGAATTAAATTCAGCATTAAAGTCTAACAAAGCTAATAGATTCAAATTAATTATTTACTCTTCAAAGTGAACTAATAAAAAATACTAATCCATTGATGATTTTCTTTTTTTCAATTTATTCTTACTTTTTTTTAATTTATTTTTTAAAATTAATTTCCTTTTTCACGACTAAAACGAGCACTTCTACGTATCTTTTTATCATAGGTGTGCCCTTGAGATGAATTTGATAGAAGGAGGAACTATTATTGCACTTGGTGCTGGGTAACTAATATTAATTTTATCTTTAGCACTTTTTTTTTTTTCTATTATTTTACTGGCAATACATTATGTATTAATATTTTCATTTAAATTTAAGATAACCACTTTTTGTTACCGTTACTATATTAATACAATAAAATAAAATCGAGTATAACAAAGGTAAATTTATAAACTGAAAAAGTTAAATGTAACTTACTAATTATTGAAAATTTTCTAGCACTGCTGTTGTAGGACCTCTTGTGGAAGCCAGTGAACCTTTGGTGAATTCAGTCGAAATACTCTGATATTTATTTCAAATAAATAGTCACGAAAACATTAAATTTTATTTTCAAAATAAATTTACGTTTGTATTTTAATAATGCTGTAAATGATTAATACATTGTGAAAAAGAATAATAAAACAAATCGGATTCGAATAGGAAATTTCAAATTAGTGACATAGTTATAAGAAAAATTTTCTGATCAGGCCTGTGATTATCTGATTATCAAAATATAAGTCAGTTCAAGACCTATATTACTCTGCGCATTAATACTATAATATATGCGCTGTCACTGCCATCGACTTTTTAACACTGTCAGTCAGTTTATTTGATATACTTATGCACTGGTGAAAATAGAATTCAACTAATATTTGTTATATTAGCTTGAAAAAAATTTATTATTACACTTTTAATTTTTATTTTTATTTGTTTTGTTGGTTTTATAAGTCAATTTATTTGTGCCAGTAAAGTGAAGTTATAAACATCTAATAGTCTGTTATATTGGTTTACTGATAATCAGTATACCTAGGTATTGTGATAATCAGTAAACTTATTGTGATTATCAAAATACCAAGTATTTTGATTATCAAAAAAAAATATCCTTAGTAGCAAAATACTTTTTTCTCAGTGTATAAAGAAGCATTTCTATGGATTTTTTTAAATCGATTATTTCGCCGCGAATAATAGGTGAATTTCTTATTTCTCTCTTTTATATTTCAAACCCTTATGTTTATTTATAAATAAACATTTAAATACCTCCGAAACGCTCTTTCCCGGATTTGAAAATACGAATTAATGACCGTAAGACCGACATTAACTGCCTAATACGCTAGGCAATTAGTTACGGTAAGTAAAAAAAACTAGTTGTAAATTGAATTTATATCATCAAAAAAATAAATCAAAAACATTTTTAAGTATGTTAAAGTAAACATTTCGTTTTTGTGAAGATATTTTTTTACTATCTCGAATGAAGAAATTTTTTCTTATTAAATCAAGAATATAGGTTCTTAGAAGAAAACGAAAATATTATCAGTTGAAGAGATTTCTTCTTGGATAAATAATTTCATTGTATCAATAACAGATAATACTAATAATATACTTTTGAAATACGTGACAATAGTTATCGATAGAAGCCCTTAAGTTTCTTAAGCCAAGATTACGAGATTCAAGATAAAAAATTCGTGAAGCGCGACCACCGGTTGTTTTCAATGTAAGTTTCTTGATTCAAGATTATTTCTCTTGAGGTTTCCTTTATATGACTTAACTAATGATTAAATACAGTGTCATATTATACCAAAAAAAATTATACATAAGACAGCCATTGCGTTACATTTTCAAATAAGTTTGATGAGGTTCAAAAAAACATCATAATCATACAACGAAATTTGTACAAAGTGTAAATAAATATACGAGCATAAGTAGTAGCGCTGTACAATTTGGCTGAATTAAAAGACTGTATAATTTAACCTGGTTAATTAATTTATCAGTCAGCTAGCTAATCTGCATTAATCGATTAAACTTTACAGCCAGTTAAATAGTTCACACGATGAATCGATTAATCAATTAACTGTTTAATTGATTTAATAGCTAACTATTTGTAGAGAAAATAATTATTTTCGTATTTTTATTGGTAAAATGTTAATTTACATAGTTACTTGATAGTTTTTTGAATAAAACAATCTTTTCATAATATTAGAAAAAAAAGTTCTTATTGTAAGTTAAGAACAAGTTTTTTCAAATTTAATTTTGTTTGACCCTGGAATTGGTATCGTTGAAATCTAACGAGTGTAAAATTAAAAAGTTATGCATAATTGCAGCAGATTTGCAGTTGATTTTAGTGGCGGAAATTTTGATTAAAACTAAAGATTATTTTGGATTAATACTAATCTATGAATTAAAACTCTCAAGTAGGGATTCTGATGTCATTTTATTTGCTCTAAACTATGAGAACAAATTTTAAGCCGGTAGATTTAATTGTCTATGATGAAAGACAATATACTATATTGTTAGATTATAGCTTCCAAATTTTATTGTAAATGTCATAATTTTGGATGCTTCATATTTATTTAAAAAGAAAAGTAACTGCTAATATTCATGCAAGGAGTTCATTCAATTTTAATTAATGTATGTAATATGAATTCTATATGGGTCATTCCACGCGAAATTACCTAATTTAAAAAATTATCCATTTTTAGTTAGCAAATATATTGAGTAAGTTATAAACTTTTTATATCTAGTACTATAGAATATTATCGTGTGTCATTAGTATTACAAATTTCTGAAGTCTCTGAAATATTTATGAATTTCGAGATAGAAGTTGATATTCGATTTCCTTTATGCCTATTCATTCGAAAATTTTGTTTAACCGTCTAGAAAAACATTTATTTTTTGCAGAAAAATAAAAAATGTCGCTCATTAAAAAAAAATCAAAATTTCAGTTTAAAACTTAAATGAAATAATAATGAAAAAGGATATAATATTTTATTTATGAAACTACACGTAAAGATAAAAAATAACCGCAATATTTTGTCGTTTATGTTAAATTGATCAGAAGTTATGAATTTTTTAAAACTTATTTTTCTGCTACTTCTTCGATATTTTTGATAATTTATAACATAAATATTGAAAGATTAAAGACTAAAAATTTACCGGTAAACTTTTTTCAATGCATCCAAAATCATGTGAAAAAAATGAACTAAAAAAAAATATGATTTTCAAAATTAGGTGATTTCTTCTAATGATCATCATATATTGAAAATGCCCCGTGCGTTAACACTCGCGAGAAAGTTTTATTGCGGCGTCATCTGTCTTAGTCAATGTGTAAATACGAACAACTAGAATGTGTGAATAAAAAATGATGAAAGTTGAAAATGGTCACAGTAATGTAAAAAATCGAGCGTTATTAAACATTGATCATGCGATTGCATGCTCTAGAGGAAAATGTTAAATCTACAAAGACATAATTTGTACAATAAGCTCATCATTACTTACTTTAAATTGATTTTAAATTGTTAAGAAAAAGTAGCCATTACTAATCAATAAGTTATTGTTATTATTTAGTGTGTACAAGAATATCAGAGTATAAACTCAATCAAGCTATTTCAGTCATAGTATGCTATGTAAAGAAAATATGATAACACATCAATTTATATTTAATTTTTTGATATAACCATAATATGAAATCATAATTGATTAGGCCAGATCAGAAATTTTTCTACAGAAGCTACCATCTTATTCATTAAAACTGATACTTTGTTCTTAACACAGATTATGTATAATGTTTCATCTAATCTAATATTTACATTAAAGGTTCAAATTTTTATGCTCATTACGATAATTAAAGCGCTATACAAGGCAAACTAATAATTTAAAATTAATTGTGAATTTATTAAGTATAATTTTTAAATTAAAAACTGACATTTTTCAATTGTTGGAAGCCAAAAAAAAAAGAAAGTAGACAAGTTATAATGTAATATTTATCTGCTAAATACTAACAAGTTTTAATTGCATTTTTTTATAATGCTTCCTTATCATAAAATGTTAAACTTTAACACTTTTAATATTAATATTCAGTACCTTAGAAAGATTTCTATCTTACGAGGATTTTTCACTAATTCATTTATTCTTCGTTAAAATAATATGAGAAATGCAAAAAAAAAAAAAAAAAAAAAAAGAAAAAAAAAAGCGCGCACTGTGACAAATTATCACAAATTAAACATAAATATTTTGAAATATATTTTTTTCTTATTCTTTACTGCCATTTCATCGATTTCAATGTAAAAATAGAAATTATGATTCTCACTTATGTCAAATGTATTTAATTATTTTGTTTTTATAAAAATTTATAATTTTATAAAATATATATGTTTACAGAAAAAATACAGAATAATAATATTCATTATTTTATTGCTTATAACCAAAACTTTCTATCCACTTTAATCCTTCTATTGTTGTTGTTTTGGGTTTATATTCTAAACCTATGTAACCGCTGTATCCAATATCTTGTATCACTGAGAAAATATATTTATAATCCAACTCTCCCTCTGTATTAGGCTCATTTCTGTGAGGTACTTGCGCAATTTGTATGTGTCCTAAAAATGTAATTATAAATAAATATATTATGGATTATGATTACTATATTTGGTGATTTTTTGGAAGTTATGATTAAAAATCACATTTTTTTTTTAATTCAACGAGAATAGAATAATTTAAAAAAATGTGAAGATTTATTATTTTGGAAAATTTTATCCTTGCAAATTATTTTTTCCTATGTGTAGAATACGGAAATATTAAAAACCCTACTTGTAAACAATTGAACTTTTTTGAAATACACTATGTTTAATAAAAAATTACAAATTGGAAACAAAAATGAAGTAGTAAAATTTACAAATCGTTTTGCATGAAATTTGATAAAATTATAGCTTTTTAAATAATTTTGTTTCACAAGGTTGTATTTTGAAAATTAATTACCAATATATTGAAAATAATTCTTCAGAACATTTGTAATATTTCCTTTAATATGTTGAAGATGGAAAATATCACACATTATTTTCAAATGTGGACTGTTAATTTTTTTGACAACTTCAATACCTAGTTCGAGATAAATATTAAATTAATAAGTTACATATAATTAGTTTTGTCAAAATAAACTGTCTTTACCTTTATCAAAACAATTTAAATAATAATTTGGCACCGAGTAAGGGTTTATAGGTTCAATAATACCAATAATTCCTTCTTTCTGAAATTGATCAACAGCATAACGTAAGTTGGACTCATAAACTGCGTCATTTACTGCTGTCGGATTTTCAACAATTCCTGCCATAACGTGAATTCTAAATAAGATATGCAAATTTAGTTAAAATTCTTAATCTTTAAATATCTGTCAACAGGTTTTTACCAACTTTTTGCAATTCAATGCTTTGGCATAATCAATTGTAAGTGTAATACTATTTTTAAATTTATCTTCATCACCGGGTATAGCAGCAAAACCTAGCTCGCCTTTAGTAACATCTCCTAGAATTTAACAACTTATTGTTTGTTATCCGGACGAATTATTAAATACAATTAATTATTTAATCATAATAATTATAAAATTTACCAGTGAAAATATTTATCAAAACTTGATCAATATCAGCATCATTTTTAGCTTTTTGAACTTGTTGAACAGTATATCCAAAAGGAAATCCACTTTCTACTGCAAGAAACCCTGATTCTTTGGCTAATCGATAACGAGTCATCAAATTCGGAGATTCAGTGAACATAAAACTAAGGTTTGCGGCTAATTTAAATGCCATTTTTAAATACTTTTCTCGTCTATAGAAAAAAGGCTTATTTAAAAAAATAATCGATGTTTATTAGTCGTGTTACTTTATAAAACTATTAATACATTATTTTTTATTGTATGATATAATAAATATCTTAACCCCACTAGATTGAAGTAAAAACTTATCATTTGACTTTCAATGTTTTCTCAGTGATAAATAATTTAAAATTCTGTTTATCAAGAATATAAGATATGATTGTTTACAATATAACGTATATTATATAAGTAATCACTTATTGAATGTTGACTGGAGGGAAGTAAGCGTGGTTACCTAACTGTAAAAAAAGGATTTTATAGCTAGAAAAGAAAAACGAGGAAACTTCTGAGTAAAAAATCAACAACTACTGCTGATGATGTATTCTTCTCTTGATAGTTGAGCAGATTGACATCTATTACAATGATCAAATTACGATATTCTAAAATTCAGTGGCACACATTAAAGAAAGATTTTCTTAAATAAATAAAATTATTAAAGAAGACCGAAGTTGTTTTGGAGCAAGAAGAAATTTTATTGCAATAAAAAAATTTCATTTTATCCAAGATAATTTCCATCTTTCTCAACATTTTCTTCCCCATTTTGTTCATATTTGTGCTAGCGTTATAAATATCATCTTAAATGGTCTCAAACAATTAATGAGCATTTCATGAATTTTTTGTTATTTTGTAATTTAAGGTTCTAATTCAATTCTAAAAATTTTAACAAAATATATTTTGCTATGCATATAGAATTAAATTAAAGGCACAATTAAATAAAATTAATGTACAACGATTTAAAGTAATTGAATGAAAAATTTATGGTAATTGTTAGGATGGGAACTGTTGCCAAGGAGTGTCAACTTTTTTCGGCTTAGCCCTCATTCGCAACCATGCGATAATGAACTTTGTTTTAATAAATTAAACATAACTTCATTGTTGAATTTTCGATTAGCATCAAACTGAAAATCTAATAACAATGTTAATATAGCAGTAGCTGATTATAATAAAACTATAGTCCTAGATAAAGAAATCTAACATTAAAAATGAAAAAAAATATGAGTTATTAAAAAAATAATACAATATATTTTTAAAAATTTAACAAGTACATTTGTAAAACAAATTATTTATTAGTTATAAAACAAAATCTTGCACAAAAAAGTGATTTTTTTTATTTCCCGTATTTGATATGTTAACAATTATACTCTTTATCACCACCACAACTATTTGCTCTACAATTATATCTAATTTTTGTTCCCTATTCCTTTCAACTTCTAACTATATTATATTTACCATAAAAAATTGTATAAATTGTCAATATATATTCTTAATACAATGGCAGAGAGGCGATTTCTCTGGACGTAATTTATTCATTTATTAATTACTCCAAGTATTCTGAAATTATTAAAAATTTTTTTCCCCCAATAAATACTTTAGATATTTATCTTTCATAATATATCCTGTTTAATAAAAAAAAAATCGTTAGTTGAAATTATGTTACAAATAAAAAATAAAACCATATTGACAGATCTGGAGGTAGATTGGACGCAATTTAATTAAGATATCGTTAATATTACTTAATTCTTAACCATCAACATAAATTAAAACTTGTTAATCAAATTAATGAATCTTTAAAATCATCAACTCTCCTGTACTTTGACCAAACTGTCCCACTAATATTTATTTTAGATCAATAATTAATTCAAATTTATTGAAAATCAATAACTTATTTTTTTTATAAGACTTAGAGATCTACTACAGCGGGTTGAATAATCATCACTAAAAAGAATTTTAAACTAGAGTTCGAAAATTATCACAATAAGGTATTAAATTTTCATATTAAGGATATATGAGCGTGACAACAATTTTCGATTTAAGGGGGACTCAAAATTTTTTTTCCGTGCAGAATTTGCTTTAATTAATTACATAATGTACTGTCAAAATTTCACAATAGATAACTGTTTATATTTTGAAGTCATATATCATTCAAAGTCAGCATAAGACACATTGTTCTTACGGACAAATGGGAAGTTGTGATCATAAATTAACAAATGGATCATTACATACTAAATCGACTAATAGTTGGAGCCGACCCCTTTTAATTTAAACAAAATTTGGTCAAAAGTTTTCTTTCATCATAAAACGAATAATTGCTGAAGATTTATTTTTTCAACTTTATTTTATAAATATCACGAAAACTATTGTAGATACAGAAATAAATTTTATTTTTTTTAAAGAGAATACTTAGAATTTTGAATGATTAAAAATCGTCAAAATTGGCGTTCGAAATTAAATTTTGGATTCAAATTTTATAATATAATATCTTTAAATGATCTTAACATATTCTGAAATTTTCAGAGAAGTGTTTTTTTTTTCTAATTTCAAAAATGTGAATTTTTTAGTTTTGGCCCCAAAACCATCTTAACTTATTCGTACTCATCAGAATTCACAATTTTTGCACGCTCTCGCTCATAGACCCTTAATAAACTTAAAGGATAAATTTCTGAGAATAACTTTTTTGACCTCTAAAGTCTGTATAAACTCTTGATTAAAAAGTAAAAATAAAAATTTTCCTGATAGTTCAAAATTTTAAGAATCGAATTTTAATTCGCATTAATAAAAAAATATTTTATGTTTTTACATTCAAAGGTGTTCTCTCTCCTAAATATTTATACACTCGATATTCACTATCAACTATAATCATTGTTTATTTAAAAATTTTCAATACTGTTTAAAGTTTACTTTTTATATTACTATCTAAAAATGGTGATACAATCGTCGATACTCTTTCCGGATTATTATTATGCAGATCATGATTTCCTTCAACAACTTTGAAAATCCAAGTGGCTGGAACAAGTTTTTTAAAAAATTCTAAATTCTTAAGATTGTCTTGTGATAAGTGAAACCAAGATTCACTGGATATAATGATCATTGTTGGTACTTTAAGAAATTTCGTCAATTCAATGTATTGATCTCGATTAAAATTAGGAAAACACATTTGCTTCATTCTAATGTCGCGATTATATTGGTACTTATCACCAATTTGAGTGACCGCTCGATCAAACAATGCCTGAGCAGCTTCTCCATTCAATGGAAATTGACGTCGATTTTGCAAAGCATCTAATACCTGATCTTTTGTGTACAAACGAGCCGGTAATTTTTTGTGTAAATCTGATAAAGTTGCTTCGTAAGTTTGTTTGATTCTTGATAGCAAAAATTTATCATCAAGAACTCGCGGCAACAAAGCATCGAAACTTATAATTCTCTCCAGTATGTCTGGGAATAATATACTAAAAAGTATCCCTAATTGTCCTCCAAAACTATGACCAATGTATAAACATTTTTTCCAATTCAATTCATCTAATGCGTATTTGATAGCAAGAATAAAATTGAAAAAGTCTAAATTTATTCCTGCTGGAAAGTGACTAGACAACCCATGGCCCGGTAAATCTATTGCAACAAAGTAATAATTATCCGGTAATAATTGAATAAGTCTAGTAAATGATCCAGCGTTATCCAAAGTTCCGTGAACTACTAGAACACGTTTATTCTCAGGCGATCCCCAAGCTTTGGCTGATACTTGACCCCAAGGCATTTTCAGTTCCAATTCTGTACATTTTTTGCCCATTTTTATTCTAAAAAATTTTAATATTTTTATTTAAAGTTAGATTTATCGCAATAGGTAAAAGCACCAACAAATAACAAGAGTCTAATTATAGAGGCATTATATTTTGGGCGTATTTTTGAGCTCTATAAAAAAATAAAAAAGATTTTTACGATCAATTTTTTACCATATGTTTATTGATATTTATATTTAAACTTAAAAAAATTTTTTTGTGAGATATACAAAGAAAAAATTATAAAAAATTATGAGATTATTTAAAAAATATCTGAAAAAATGGACAGTAAAAATATTAAAAATTTTTTTTATCGAACTTTAAAAAATATGCAAAATTTGTACATGTACAGTAAAATACTCTCAATACTCTCTTGAAGTATTTAAATAATTTAATGTTTGTAGGAAATATTAAATATTCACTGATAAAAAAAAAAAAAAAGGTTATTTGAATTTATTAATATAACTCTTAAGCCTAAAATTTCTTAAACTATTTTGGTTTGTCAAGCACTCTTTTAAACAGCTCATTTTTAATTATTTTTTCATCTATTCACATTCTATTTTTTTATAAATAAATAAAAAATGAAAAATCAACAATATCAGACATTTACAATCAAGTTAATGATTATTAATTTTAAAATAATGGGTGTCAATAGTTGTGACATAAAACTTAAGCTGGATCTTAATTTGAAATATGTTTAAAAAATTGTAATTCTAGCCACGTCTCTTATAGTGTCGATAATTGATGCTTTTACCTTATGTTAAATTATTGAATACTAACAGTGAGAAATTCAGAGAACAATAAATAACAAATAATTCAATGAAATTTCACTTGTTTACTCTGGCTTAGTTCGATGGGAATTCTTCTAAAAACTAAATTTATAATTACAAAATAATTTATAGTAAAATTTTATATTATTTTTTCACCTTCACTTGAGTTAAATGTTGGTGAATTTATATGAACTTATAGAATAAATTACTTCTTATTCCAAAACAGTATTATCATGCAAAAAATGAAAGTCCATCGGTCAGTTTGACACTATGTAAGTTGTTTGCTCTATTAATTGTTATTGCATTTTATATAGACTTGTAACAATTCACTCGACTAAGAACATGGTTGATTCATAAAGTGTGGTTATTTCACAAACTACAATGCTGTCTCACTTTCGGGTGGCAAAGTCAATTCCGATTTCACTTTAGAATCAACTCAATAACTATATATCGGCGGGTTGCGGTCAACCAGTCAGATCGACAACATTCCGAATTATTAAAACTCTAGAAAATTTAAAATTCCGCTACATTCAAAGTTTATAAAATACCTATAACTTAAATAGAATACCAGCCGAAAAACAATTTTGTAAATTATAAAACACCGGGTTATCGAATATAAGTAAATATAAATATTATATTTCTCAAGAGTTAAAATTAATTTGATTTCGAAAAAGGTTCGTTCCGACGTATATTCATCCAAATACTTATCTATCCGAATAATGATTTGGCCGAAAATTACTCATTCAAAAAATTGGAAATTTTTCTTAGATTGTCTACCTTCACAAGCATGAAATTCGAGTGTTTTCCATACATGCTTGTAAATTAAAATAAAATTAATTAATTTTAAAAAATTTCTAATCTAAATATAAAACTATTTACATTTTTCGGCTAAATGAGTGTTCGTCTGTTCATTCATTTTGGCGTACAAATTTTCGTTGTTATGTTTTTTAATTTATTGAGACTTTGTGACTTTGAAAAATTCTATTAATATAGCTTTAGTTTTTTCTTCATTTAAGATTATATTTTTCAGAATTTTAAAATTTGTAAAATTAATTATTTTAAATTACATTTAATATTTACTTTCTAAGTTCTAGTAATTTATTAATTCGGAATGTTGTCAGTCTGACTAGTTGACTGCAACCCATATCGGCTATATCGGCATCAAAATGATTTATTGAAAATCGACTTTTATGTCGTTTTAAAAGTTGATCAAGAATCGATTCTTAATATCTGACTTGTGCTAATATCATCTTTCTGATAATACCATCTTACTTAATAACTAATTAATTTTATTTATATACTAACACTTGAATAAATTCCAAGTGTAAATTCTTATCTCTTGTCCATGAGGTGGCAGCATTATCAAAACTTGTTATCTTGAATTCGATTCTTAATTTTTCAATTCGATTCTTAATTAATTGATTTTGAATGATCAATCAAAATGACGGTTTTTCTCTCATTTTTGATTTCTTTGCCATAAAAATATCTCTGACACTGAAGTTGACAGACGTTAAAGATGTTTTAGATTTTTATAGCAATAAAATTATTATGAAAAAAATTGAATAAAAAAACTCCACATGTAAAAATTAAAGAAAATTAATTTAGCAGATATTTGATAATTTTTAGAACTTTTTTAACAAATAAATTATGGCATAAAAATGAGAAAAAAATCGACATGTAGAAATTTTGTAAAATTATAAATGCAATTTTCTAAAATAATTTTTCAGAAAAAATTCATATTTATATTAAATAAAATTAAAAAATTATCAAGTGACGGCTAAACTTTATTGTCATAAAAAAAATTATTAGTGAAAAATTTTAGAAGCATTTTATTTTAATAGATTTATTATAAAAATTAAAAAAAAAATTGATAGTTGCCATATCTAACTTCAGTATCATAAAAATTTTATAATATTCGAACTGTAGTACTTAACTCAACGGTGAACGGATCTTGACACTGGTTATATGTACAACCTAATTTTACATAATATCTGTGCATGATTATAAATCTATTATTAACTATTAAAAAATTGAGAAACCATATACCACAGACTCATTTTCTCCTCATTATTATGGGTCTTTATAGTAGATATATAGCTTATAGACGTAACAATTCTTTTTATCTTCATTATAAAAAATTAAAAATTTTTGGAATTTATGTTTTGCCGAAACCGAGTTTTGCGTCCGATTCGGCGTTAGTAATTAGAGCCAGGGGAATTCAAAATCCGAACAAAAACAGTTTCACTGTAAAAAAATCACGCCAAGTCCACGTTCATAAGATTATTAAGAAAAAAAAATTGTTTTTTTCTTTACAAAAAGATATAAAATAAAAAAAATTAAAAAATCCAAGTAACCGATATGATTGTTTATGAATTTCGGAAATTAAAAAAAATTTTGTTGTAAATTTAAAAATCAAAAAAACCATTTTGGAACGTATTTAATGTGCGCGGTTGCAAAATATTTTACTTTTAACTAAATTCGTAAAATCTATTTACTAGGACTTTAAAAAAATTGAAATACACAATATGACTTTTTTCTTAATAGTCTTTATGAACGTGGACTTGGCGCGATTTTTTTAGAGTGAAACTGTTTTTGTTCGGATTTTAGTATTTTTTGTAATTTTAGTAAAAATTTACAATTGGTATCAATTTAAATCTCGCGTTGGCTGCATTTTTTATAGCAAACTATCCCTTTGAAGCTACAGTTTATGTAAAAATAATTCCAGCGCACCCTGGTGGGTGTAGATGCAAGCTGTGAAATATCTTTTTTTAACTGTAGTTTCCCATCTGATGAAGGATTACTATGCATTCTCGAATATTTTAGTCTGTGGCAGATCACTTTGCCCATCGAAAAAAAGTCAGGATCGAAATTTTTGCGTTGCTATAGTTTGTGCTGATCAAATTTAGTAATTTCAAGTAGATTAATTGTTATAAGTGAATATAATTAATTGATAACAGTAAAATAAAGTATGAATTACTGTTATAATATACAATTTAGGAAAAAAAAAGTACCGTAGAATTAAATAAAATTTTGCAACCTCAAAATACCGTTCTGCTTACAGTAAACGCAGTCGGTAATCTGGCGCTCCGTTTACAACGGATTTGAACGGAACTTGGCGCCAAATTCTACCGAATCTGTGGATTTATGACAATGAGTATTGACATAGCAAATATTCTATTTCATTGATTTTATCTTACGGCTTTTAAAATAAAAATGCAAAATATTCACATATTACTTTATTAATTTCTTATTTATTATTTATATTATATGTCTCAATCACAGTCTGTCGTGCGATTGACAATTTACTTTTTTATACAATTATTAGTTATGTTTAATAGTATATGATTTACAGCTAACATAAATATATATTTATCAAATTTGAAAAAAAGTTCGCAATCGTTTATAATCGAAAAAAACAATTTCGTGTTGTTATGAGTCTTGTAGAGAATCACTTTTTTTTTTTAAATAAAAACTTAGAGTCTACTTGTAAATTGAAATTAAAAAATAAATCTATAAAAAAAAAACTAGTATTAAATAACTTAGCAAAATGAAAGAAAAAAATTTTACAGTATTTCTATAGGTTCTATTTACTAATTTAATATAATTATTTTGTTGTTTTTCATCCTAACTTTCGTGCGTTCATTCATATTTTTTCACGATAAATGGTTAATTGTTTCATTTACAAATATAACTTATCTTTCTTGAATCCTCCTCAATTTCTACAATTCAAAAGTATATAACGAATAATGAAATAATATTTTTATTGTTTAAATCAATAAGAGAAATCATTATTTTCCTTTAATATCGTTAACTTCTTATTTCTTTTTGTTTTATTCTTTTGCACAACTAAAAAATATATAATTTTCTATAAATTTCCATGAACCTATTGACTAATTTGATAACTTATATGGCATTTTCAATCGCGTGCTTTGCACTGCTCTAAATTATTTTTTTTATTACGTTTTTTGCTTACAAACAAATAACTTCAAAGTTACAATACAGAAAATTTGCAAAATATTGTAACAAAAAAATTTCAATTTCTATACAGTTCTAACATAATTTCATAAAAAAATAATTATTTATTGCTACAACTATTAAATTCAAATTTTCCGAATAGATACTAAATGCTAAAAATTTTAAATTAATGAATATCGACTTGTTAATATTAATTTGAATTCAAGTTAACAATTTTGTTATTTACAAGTATCTAAGTAGCATTTCACTACTCGTTAAGTGCAAAAAATGACTATTTTCGAGTCTTCTGTAAAAATATGTTTATTTATTATATTTAAAGAGCACTCCCCAAAAATCAGCTTGATTAAAAATTTTTTAGAGTTTTGACTGCTCTCTAAAAACTATTTAATCAAGCTGATTGTTTATGAGAGTCCTCAATACACGGTAAACATTTTTCATCGGAGACAAAAAAAAATAGTCGGTTTTTTGTGCCACCTTACTACTCCAGTATTCGTTGCCTAAAAAGGCGGAACTTTATAATCGATCACAGTAGTATACACACACTAAAGATAAATGTACGACGAGTCGAGCTCGAATTAAATAAAATAATTTAAAAAAAAGAAATAACGTGAATACCAGCAAAATATTCGTGAACTAAAAACATCTTAGCTTTGATTAGAGTGGCTTGAAATGAATGTTTGAAAATGCCATTGACGGTTAATCGTGTAATCGTTTTTAAACCAATTATTTTTGTTGTTAAACAAAAAATTATAAATTTTTTAAACAAAGTAACTTAACTGCCGGTCATTTTTTCATATTTCAAACCTTTCTATTCAATTTTCAAATGATAAAATCAGCATTGAAATAATGAAATTGATAACAAGACTTCTTTCTCCCACTTATATTTAAATCAATCAATATGAAAAATGAACATTAGTTGTCTTGATCTTGATTTATTTGTGTAGTTTTAATATTCGACGGGGCATTTACTTTTAATTTACTGAGTTTTTGAGTATCAACAGGCACAAGTAATAAAGGTAAACCACCAAGTACCATACAAGTGCCCATACAGAAAAAACAAACACTATAACTTCCAGTAACATCTCGAAGATAACCTGTCAAGAAAAATATTCATCAAAAAAATTATAATAATACTGTTATTACGAAATTAAAAATAATAATCGATAATATTTGTTACCAGCAAGTGGTGGAACTGAAATTGCTCCAACACTTTGAAACATTCTAACAAGCCCATAGCTTGAAGATATTTTGTCGGTACCGTATTGATCGGCAAGAAGAACTGGTACCAATAAAAACCAACATCCAAGACATAATCCATACATTCCCACTGAACAAGCTAGTACGTAAAACGAATGTGCCATCGGAATTGCCAATACAGCAACTCCTGCACCAACAATGCTGAAAAAAAGAAAAAGAAATATTTTTTTTTTATATTTGAAATCCTACAATACAATACAATTTATATATATATATAAAATAAGAGAAAAACTATATAAAGCTAAGCCTGCCTAAGCTGTTAGCTGAGGCTGACTCATTCAAAGTTCCAAGTTGAGTATTTTATGATTATTTATTTGCATTGGAACCAAATTTAAGTTTTAATAGTTGTTCAGAATTTAATTAATTAAAAATGAAAGATATTCGGAACATAAACTAGAAATTAGCCCGACGGCTGACTGTAAAAAAGTTATTAAATTTTAAGTTTTGAAGTAAATATCATGAATACATACTCTGTTAAAAATAAATGGGTTTTTCTATAAAAATTGATTAAATCATAAGACAAATTTAAAGTGTATTATTTTTATCATTGAGTATTTTTTTTTTGTATTAACAAACAGTTATTTAGTAAAATTACGCTTCTAAAGACTGATAAAAGTTGACGTTTTAATAACTTGGTAGATTATTATATTACTAATTTCATTAATCAACATTTGTACGTAATTATTTGACAAAAATATCTCAAATCAACCTAATCATAAATTTTAGTAAAGCACTATTCTTTACAATTGTTTGAAATGGATTTGTTAAAAAATTTTCAAAAGTAATATTACTTTTAAATTTGTTAAAATATCAATTATTAATATGCATTTATGCATTAAGATAATTATTTATTTTCATATAAAACATTAAAGATTAGTTCATTTAAAAAATAGATTAACATTTTTAGTTTTTATGCTCAAGCCTTCTTTTATTCATCATCGCACTGAAAAAAAAATTTTTTTCCACCGAGAATACTAAAATTTTTACTCGAGTTTTCTTGATTTAAAAAAACTGCTATTCTTAACTTTAAAATACCACGTTTTATTATAATGCTAGTTTTTTTACAGTGAGAAAACTGTATTCTTATAGTTAAAAAACTTTCGTATTTTAATCATAAGAACACCAATTTTTTACCCATAAGGAAACATTTCCTTGGTAGAAAAAAACTTTTTTTTCAATGCGCTAACGTTAAATAAAGAAAGGGCTTAGATATCTTTAATAATTAATGTTTAATACATAGCTTTATTAAATTTATATTGCTTATTTATATGTAATAGGTAAATAATAAAGATGAAGTTTTAAATATTTATATTATGATAATTTACCATGTAACTTCTGTACACAAAAATAATAAACTTTTCCTAAAAATAGATATTTTTAAAAATTGAATATCATTATATATTACACGAAGTTAATAAATTCCTGTAGAATGATCCAAACATTACATTATTGGGTATTATATGAATATACTGACGTAATTTCTAGAAAAGTAGCTAGAGAATTAAATGTTACGTATAGACTAGGTAATACGGTATCATGTTATGCAAAAATACCATGTGTAAAACAGCTATTGCGCTATATTTTGGCTACTGTAATTTATAAATGTTGAATTTCAGTAAAAATAAGCTTGATGAGCTTGATGAAACGAACTAAGTGTAAATAAATATACGAACATAACTATTATGTTAGCAACGTTAAGTTGATTGAATATAGAATACAGAGCTGAAAATGTTCTTCGAATAATTTAAATAGTGATTTTAGGGAAAATATGGACAAAATAGTCCATTTTTCACCTATTAGGGCAGGAAATACTATTTTCCTCCACGACGGAAGCGGAAAGTGGCATTTTCATTTAGCGCCACGGGAGGAAAATGACGCTTTCCGCTCGAAGTGGAGGAAAAAAAATAAAGGGAAAGGAGCTACATAATCAATTTTAAACATTAGTCGTGCAAAAACACGCTCTACAGGAAAATCTTTAATTTACAAAAGATTTGTATAATGAGCTCCCCAAATTTATAAAAAATGAGAATAGACTCTGAATATTTTGAAAGATATTTGAAATAATTCGTAAATTGTAATTAAGTAGAACTAAATTGTAATTAAGTTAAGCGTGGAATGTTAAACATTATTGTAATTTTGAAATGAAAAGAAAAAAAAAAAAAAAGTGTGTGTCAGCTCCGACGCACGACTGGAGTTTACTCCTTACGAACGATTATAAAATAAATAAATTAGTTAATAAGGGTAAATGAATGTATTTCTTATATTACTTAGAGTATGCATGACACATCTATAGATTGATTTTTATTCATTGAGTAAATAAATTTTCTCAATTTTGAAATAAATATGAATTGATATAAATTTATATTTATATCAATTATAAATAAAATATAAAATTTACGATAAAACCTCCGCAAGTTGACAGTTGTTGTAGGTTTATATCAGGTTAATACAATATGCAATTGAAAGTAAATATATTAATTATCATATTCGGCTTATTAAACCTACCCCGGGGTAAAACAAACGAATAGCAGCTCACTGGATCTGAAGTTTTCAAGATTTAAAAATTTAATTTGAGGTCCAATCAAATGCTTTTGTATTCACTGCCCCGGGGTGTAAACTCTTAAGGATTCTTAAGGAGTAAACTCCAAAAATAGCAACTTCTAATTCAATAAATTGTTATTATATTTTCGATATTTACCTTCCAATATAACCTTTTCTTCGGTCAAAAAGTTGTAAATCAGACAACCAACCAAGCCCTAAGCGTCCGCAAAGATCGAGCGCTGCAGAAATAGCAACTAAATATCCAGCTTCTGATTTAGTATATCCTGCGGCATGCACATAAGCTGGCAAGTAATATAACATGTACGGACTTCCAGTACTCATTAAACTAACAGAGAGACACATCATTATGAATTGTGGATTTTTCAGCAGACTGATGTCCAAATATCTCATTATTTTTTTATATAATTTACTATTGTGTTCGATGATTTTATCATCAGTAACTGGTGGTTCCTTAGCACATGGTGAATTCACAATAGGTGCAGATGATAATTTCAAAGATTTTGATGATACTCGAGCTTTATACACACACGTTGAATCTGTTGATAAATCTTCAACGCTATGCAAAATACTAGAACTTCGTATTTTTGATATTGGCTTCATTTTTAAACCTTCACCCAGTATATCTTTTTCTTCTTCACTGTCTGTTAACTCAACAGAATTAACATTTTTATGAAATAAATCATTCAATAAATTTTTTTCTGTTTTTTCATTTGCAAAAATCAGTTCGAGTTTTTGTTGTTTTGGCATTGTAACGGCGATTGATTCTTCTTTTATTTCAAAATTTTTCGATTTAACTATTGCAGATGGATTATCTTCCAACGGGCGATATAGTGTTGCCGACACACAAACGTGGAGCATGCAACCACCCAGTAATAAAATAGTACCATGAAATCCAAAATTAGCCACAAGTGTTTCAATCAGTAATGGAAATACGAAGCTTCCAGCAGCTGTACCAGAAACACAAATTCCATTTGCCAATGCGCGATGCTTGTCAAAATATTGTGAAACTATTATTATTCCAGGAGTTGTTGATAAACCACCTCCGATTCCAGTTAATACTCCAAACGTAAAAAATAAATGGATTAGACTTGTAGCAAAGTATGTTATTATTAATCCGAGAGCGCAGAATAAACCACCTATAAAGACAACTAAACGGCAACTGTATTTTTGGCATAGCACGCTGGTAACTGGCGCTGTAACACAAAAATTTTATTTATTATACATTTTAAGAATTTTTTAATCGTGCGAAAATGATTTTTAAATACCTACAACTTTCGGTAAAAAAAAAAAAAATTACAAAGTTAAAAAAATATAGAACGAAAAAAGTTAATAAAGAGTTTACGAAAAATCTCTTTTTAATAAATCTAAGTTTAAAATATTCTAACTGGAAGAGTTTGAATATATTCAAAAAGTACAGTCTAAACTCGGCATAGCACAAAATTTTTTTGATGTTATGCCGAAAAATTTTTTGCTGTATACAATACAATAAGTTTACATTTTACGTAGAATAAAAGCAAAAAATAATCTAACTCAGTAGGAAGTTCTTTACTAAGTATAAATTGGCAATATCGATTTTTTATTGTACTATTTTTCAACATAAAGATTTTAAAATGTAGAGAAAGTCTAATTTTTGAGCTTCAAAAGTTTTATAGCTTATAAATATAAACAGATATATTTTAAAAAGTTTTAAGCTTAATCGTTTTTCAGATTTCTTTTTCTTATCGCCAAACAGTTTTAAACATCGAAAGAAAATATATCTTGTTATAAATACCTACATTTAAAAAATAATTTAAAACTTTATTAATTTGTTAAATGAAAAAAAATTTTACAAAAATTTTTGGTTCACTAAATACTTGTTTTAGTACTAGGAAATTGTGAAATAAAATTTAATTTAATTTTCAGTGGAGTAGAGTATGATTAAATTTTACCGAGTTTGAAATAATACGACTTTACGGAACATTAGTTCCGGAAAAGTTTATTAACTTTATAAAATTTTATTATTTTAAGGGCAAAATTGTTTAATATCGTAGAAGATTGTATTATCATACGGAATCACTCAATTATCTTAATTAGATTAGTGAAGCTAATAATTCAAAACATTTAAATATTGTGGTATGATATTAATGTATAAAATCGAATAAAATAATCAAAGTTTTTATAAAGCAACGAATAATCAATGAAGTATAAAGAACATGATATGCATGACGTATTTAATGAAGACTCATGCGCGGCGAGAGCTTCAATGCCAGAAAATTAAACGCAAATGATTGGTTACAGAACCTTGACCTTGATCAAAATAATCTAAGGTGAAAAATGAAAAATTTTTTTAAAACTATTAATTTATTTTATTTTTTTATATAACTAGTATCCCGTTAATAGTTTTGAATTTAGCTATTTATTAATGAATGAAACCCACCTAGAGCAAGACAAAGGCAAGAGAGAATAGCGGGAATCCATGAGGCAACTGCAGCTGTTGAATCTTTGAAGGTTTCCATTACCTCGACGTATAATACACCATAAGATTTAACAAGTCCGGCGACCCAAAATTGAACGAAAAAAGCTCCTCCAACAATAACCCAGCCGTAACCACCATCCAAGGGAACCAAAGTGGCATTATTAGGTCTTTTATGGTCTTTAGGTTTTTTTCTATTGGCAGATTTTTTGGAGGATCGTATTTCACGAGATTTGGCAATTAGAGGTCGTGCTGTGAGACTTGAAATGGTTAATAAATTGTCATTGTCTTCATCATCAACGTCGGGACTCAAATGCGGTGGAACAACTGGCGTCGATATAGCTGTCGCTTGAACTAATGATGCAGATGGCCGAGTTGGTGAAACTTTATGGGTATTCAAATCATAAACTGGAGCTGAATGAATTGAAAACAATGATCCCAATAAGTTTTGATTCAAATTTTCGTCGTTGACCACTGCCGATGTACTGCCACTGATATTATACTCCTGTGATCCCATTTTAAAATGTCGTACATCCACTGAGGATCTCGCTTCCTGTTGAAGGAAGCTCCACTCACGGGGTAACGACATACTTTCGTTCTCGCCTCGAAACGGCGACCGTTATACATTGGAGCTTATGGGCTTTTTTAGCTTTAACTTTATTAAATAATGCCGATAATCTATTTATTAAATAATAAATTATTAATACTAAACCCGTTTAAATATTACTGATGCTTTAAAATTTTTTGATTTTATTATCGTTTCAAGAATTATACTTTACTGAATGTTCTTCTTTCAGATTAATGTTGACTTAAAAACTTGTATAAAAAAATTTTTTTTTTTTTTTTTTATTTATTATAGTTTTTATTTAATAACAAACTAAACACTTTGAATTCTAATGAATGACTGAAGACAAGTGGTGAAATATAGGTAAAAATAAACTTTCACGCAGGCGTAATCATTACTCTTTAGCCATATTGAGCAAAAAATCGATTGCCTATTCTGTGTGGGTAGACTATATATATGATGCGACTGAAAAATTAACAAACAAAAAAATAAGTAAACAATCGGAAATTTCAAAACTGGAATAATTTGGTGAAAGATTTGAAAATTTAAGAAAATGTACAAATTCAGAATTTGAAATATTTCACTCGCCATCAAAAAGCGTACATATATACATATATTTATATATATTATACTGCTACTTGATTATAAAAAATTACTAAGTTCTATAGGGAAAATATTTTAGGAAATTACTTTTTCTACCTATTATTTTTAACTCAATGCATTGTGTTTGTCTTCCAAGTCAAATTTATTTGCTATCTTGTTAATTGCTTATAAAAGAAATGGAGATTAAATTCAAGCTTATTAACGCAACGTATGGAGGTATCGTTTTGAAACAAGTGAAAGAAAAGCTCTATATTTTTCGACCAATTTAATTTTTATGTTATTCAAGGTAAAAATAGATATAATAAACATTCTACTTGAAGAAAATTTCAAAAATTCAATTTATCAAATAATTTAGGGAATTTTTTGTAAAAAATCTGGTTTTCTTGAAAAATATGTACTATCTTCTTCGAAGATTGATTCGTTGACTAGATATAAAATTCCACAGTTGAAGAATAAAGTCATAAAAATAGATTCATGTTCAAGCCATAGTATCGTGGAAATGATTTGACTGACGTAAATTTGCAGACTATTTTTATAGTACATTAAATTTCCAATCGAAATAAAAATAGAGAATTGTGAGAATAGAACTGTTGCGAGATCAAACTTTTACAATATTTTTTTCATCATCTTGCACAATTTTTTCGACGTTTCTTTTAAAAAAAAGATTATTTTTAGGAAAATAATTAAAATTATAAATTATTGGTTAATTCTTCATCAAGTTTATGGTGTATGGTTAAACCATACACTTTCTGGTGATGATATTCTAGACAAGACTGCCACTGGAGTTTTTTTTTTTTTTTTTTTTTTTTTTTTAATTAGATAAAATAAAGGTAAGACTTACAAATTGGCTTGTCAAAAAATCGCATTTTATATTAAAATAATTAATCTCATAGTAGGTCAAATAAATGTTACATTAAAATAGTATCAATAATTGTTACTTTTACTTTCTTATTATACTACTTAGTTAAAGCTAGCTAGTTCATAAATATTCAATAAAACTATAAGAATATAAATTCAAATTTATAGATTCTTTATTTAAATTAATAAATAACTGAATTATAATAATTGAAGTTTTTTTCTACTTGTACATTTTATCTTACAGTCATATTCAAAAGTTTAATAAAACTTGCAAACTTTGGAAGAATTTATTCCATATTGTATTTTTGAAATTTTAAATTCAAAACAGTTGTAGGTATTAGATAATTTAAAAAAAGAAAAAAAAAAAAAACGGTAAATCAATAAAGAATTTTTGAAAATTCACAATTTTCTTCGTAAAAAGTTGAAAAATAATTATACAATCATAACTTGGAATGATTTTTATAATTATAAAGAAATATTCTATTAAAAATAATTATTACATTTACAAACATATTTAATGATTATTGATTATTAAATAATATTTTTAATACAGCTTAATGATGAAATTTAATTCAAAGTATAGTTTGTTACTTACGTTTCAACAATACACAACAAGTTAATAATATAGGTGTTTAATTGGACTTTAAATAGTAGTAGTGATAGAAAAAAATAATTTTACTTCAAGCTCCAGTGATTGAAAAAAGATCATCTCGATCGTGAATTAATCTCTTATAACTTTTATTTTATCATCAAAATTTAAATCAACTCTTGACGGATAAATATGTTTCAAATTTCCCTCCATATCAACGACTTTGACTTGTTCCACTTCTAAATTATGACCACTTTGATTTGAATTTTCCGTTGATGTGCATAATCCTTGGGTAATTAATTCTTTTAATAACTCATCCATCACATCCCTGTTAACATAAAATTGTTATAAATTATTCATTTTTACAAAACAAAAAGATTCTTGAAATTGTGAGTATTTATAAAATTTTAAACAATACAATGACATTATTATCCATTACTCGGATTAAAATTATTCTTAACAAATGTATCACAAAAAATATTTGTTCAATCTACTTCAACCTTAATGAAAAAATATTTAATTTTTTATAAAGTAAATATTTACCTGCAAACTTGTCGGGAGAGACCAGTTACTTCAATAAACATGTTCTTAGTGTTAACACTCATTTTTGTAATATCGCTGTTAGTGATTGGTGGAAATGATATTACTTGATTATTTGAATCAATTACACACGGAAATAACGGTTTTCCTTCAATTAAATAGAGATATTTGTAAATTCCAGAATAAACGTTTCGTTTTTTTTCACGTCGCAAATTATCAGCTTCTACTTGAAGACGTTTGAATAATTCTGCTGCTGTAAACATTTTGGCACGGCCCAATGGTTTTATTTCAATTTCAGTGGGAACTTTTGCCGTAAATGTTATGTCACCTGCAATTTGAAAACAAAAAATTAAAAATACGTGACTATTGGAGCTTGGTAAAATAATAAAAATTTAATCATTAATACCTGAGGCAATTAAATCATAATCATGTGTAGCAATAGTGGCAGCATTTCTTTTTTCACAAATACCGTCATGTAATTTAGTTTGCAGCTGTATAAACTTCTTGAAATTTTCTTCATTGAATGAAATGTTCCTGACAATACAGCCAACAATGTAAGGACGCACTTGTTTAATGTGTTCAGTTATTTTAATAACGGGATTATCGTTATTAACGTGAATTATTTTCAATTTATGTGTTATACTATCAATTGCATTATCATCAATATTTTTATTATTTTTCTTATTCTTATTTGTATTATCTTTCGCACTTGATCCTTGATTTTTAGTCAATTTTTGGCAATGTTGATTGATATAATCGATTATTTGTTTTGTTCTACATTGATCAATCAGCTTCTCGAGGCGCTTGTCATTCAATTTATTACCTTTTAAATTGAGTTCTTTCAATTTTTGACAATCAGCTAGTTCACCTGGTACTCCTGTGAATAAAAAATTAGTTAGTGGACCAGATAATTTGGAGTCGAAAGAAAAATTTACCTTTAATACAATTATCAGAAAGATCAAGATGTTTCAATGATGGTAATACAGATACAGCCGCTGGTATTTCATTGATACTATTTTTGCTGATTTTAATTTCAGCTAGATGATTCAAATTACTGTAGCAAACATCAGGAAATACTTGAAATTTATTATTTGATAAATCTAAAGAGCTTAATTTAACATTCGCGCTCAGACACGGTACTTTAGTCAATAAATTAGAATTTAAATTAATCGTTGTCAACTCTGTCAATGAACTTATTTCGAAAGATATTGTTGTCAATTCATTGAATGAACAGTCAAGAATTTTTAATTTTGTTAAATTTTCAATCGTTACAGGTAGATGTTTCAATTTATTTGAATGCAATACCAGTGTTGTTAAATTTGATAATTTTCCAATTTCATCAGATATTGATTCAAGGCATGTCTGATTGATATTCAAGTAATTTAATGTTTTACAATTAAATAACTCGTCACTTAAACCGAAAGATTGAATTTTTTCTGATATTGAAACACCAGACAAAATTAATTCATGGCGTCTTTCTTTTTTGACTTGTTCTATTTCATTCCAATTTTCGGCACTCATTTTAAAAATTTTTAACTTAAAAACAATTCAAAAGTTTAATCAACAATTTATTAATTCAATATAACGATTATTATCATATGTATGATAGTTAAATGTGTTTCGATAAAAAATTTTCGAACCGGTATTCTAGGTTAAATTTTGGGACGTGGCTAAAGGTACGGCAACTGGGAGATACGGATCCGTTCACATACGGCTCCGTACGCATACGGACAACCTTAAAGACCCGGGCAAATTCAAATTTTTAAGTCGTACGCATACGGAGTCATACACAAACGGACTCGTATTTAAACGGAGCCGCGTATATACGGAGTACTATACATACGGACGGGAAAAATTAAGGGCCCGGGAAATTTAAATTTTTTAAGTCGTACGCATACGGAGTCGTACTTATACGGAGCCGTATAACTACGGCGTTTATCTTTGTAACTTATCAGAGTTTTAGTTTTATATGTACGACTCCGTGTTTATACGGAGATTTACAAATTTTTGTTGGTTTAGGCTGTGGAATGCTACATACTCCATAATTTATATATAGTTTTATAGAGTAGTATATAATACTCCATAATTTAGGCAATACTACATGCATATACAGACCTAATAGAATTATGATCGCTTTTAGTTTCTGTCACTTTACGATGCAAACTTCTCAGTAATTTGCAGTGTGTGTATGCCTTAATTTTTTTGGTTCTGAGAATATGCATTATACCCCCTCTCGCTCTGATCTACCTGTTCGAGCTTGTTCGTGAATTTGTGATTCCTTGTGACGATCAGTATTGTTTGGTACTCGTTATTTTATTGACAAGTACAGTGGCTGTTGGCATTAAACTGATTCAAATTATATTATTGCACTTTTAAGTTTGAAGGTAATCGTCGTACTATTTTATTGTAATAAACATGATAATTTTTAAGTTATTCATTTCAACTAATCTAAGGTTATTACTTGCAGATGAGTTTATTCCTGGGTAAAGAGTTTAACTCAAAAGTGGAATTTGAAAAGGCTTGTGAACAATATGAGCTCAAAACTGGGCGAAAATTTTCATTTTCATCCAATTATATTGACACGCGTCATTTAAAGAAACCAATCAACAATCCTAAACTTGAGATTTATCATTGTCTTGCTACGTGTGTTCATCATGGAGCGCCTAGAGAATTGAAAAAAAAAAAAGTAAAAAAGTGAGTACCCACCTTTTACTAGCTTGCGTTGGTTACTTCAAGATGTTAATTTTTCTCTTTATTTACTTTTGAAGCCCTACCGTCAGGACCTATTGTCCAGCTTATTTTAAGATGAACATCCATAATAATGAAACGCTGAGGATTTACAAATGGAATAAAGAGCACAATTGTGAAACCGTACCTGCTTCTATTGCCTCTTCATCTAGCGTTTCACAACAGCATCAACAACAACAACAATTGAGCAAAATAATGCCACCAGAGAATTTTCGTCTGCAAAAACGTATTCATGAGTCAGATTCATCGAGTAGCGATGAATTCGCGAAATCACCGTCACAGTCACCGTCACAGTCCCGTTCAAAGTCTTCTCAGTACTTACAAAAGTCCGTATTATCATCAAGATGTCCGTCAAAAAAGAGGCGTCTCCCTCTGTCTCCTATCCCAGTCCCTCAAAAGCATGCCGATCTGCCATTTAATTCGGAGAAAAGTACAGATGAAGATATTTCCGAAAAAGATGATGAAGGAACATCTGTTCAGTCTCCACCTTACTCTCCATTATCTTCACCTATAAAACAGCACGATGGAAATAATGCAGATGCGACGTACAGTCTCTCAGAACATTCTATTATCTTTGAAGAAGATTTGCCTGTTATAACAGAGGGTGAAAACAACGAGATACTGCAAGTACTTCTAAGAGGCTACATTCAAGCTTCAACACCTGAAGATTCACTGGTTGAATAATATGATACGTTATCAATATTAAAATATTTAGAGCTTTTTTATATTTTTAATTTCAATAGATGTTTTTTTCAATGCTGTCATGAATAATAAATATATTTGATCATATTATAATTTCAACATGTATTCACTAATTTATAGTGATTTTTAGTTTCATTCTAACAATAAATTCAAAATTATCTTTGTATCTTCAATTATTTCTATCATTAAATTAAAACAAATAATTTTAACCTGCTCGAGAATTAATTATTAAATAAGTTAATAATGATTGGTTCCTTAGATATAAGATCAGTATTCTTACGGATCCCTACAAAAACGGAGTCTGTGCGGTACGGATCCATACATATTAGTGTATTACATTTACATAGAGATTACTTTATCATGAAGATTACTATTGTTAATAAGCTTGCAAGGTGTATTTGTTTAATAAGTAGTTATAAAATTAACAATAAATGAATGATAATGAATCTACAACATGTAGAAGCATGCAGTAATACTCCAATATCAAACATGGATGTAAGTTGATATTTTTAATAATTATAACTATTATTTTTATTGAATTTTTTTAATAAATAGTTATATTCAATTTATATTTTTATTAACCTAACTAACACAGGGTTTATTTTTACACCAACGTTTTAAATCTGAAGAAAAAAATTGAGAGCGGCAGTGAAACTTTATGAAACAAGCACAGGCTTTAAATTTACTAGATTTTCATTCAATTATTTAGATGAGTCTTCCACAGAGAAATCAATTAGAAGCAAATTATTGTTCAAAAGAGTGGAATATAAATGTATTTGCTATAAAGAGCCTGAACCTTTACCTCCTAATCGAAAAAGAAGACGAGAGTGAGTAAAAAAAATATGCTAATTAATATATGCAAATTTGTTAAAATTGATTGTTTCTACTAGTGAAAAAAATATAATAAATCTGGATGTTTGATTGATCAAGAAACTTAGGGTGAATCAAACTTTTGCAAGTTACTGAATGTACGAGTAGATAATACTGATTTTTTATAACTTATTTCTGATAGCATCGTTTGATTTCTAATTCCCAATCAGCAAAAATACCAAAAAATTGATTAAAAAAATAACTTTTCACAGTTTGCCATTGTTTTCACTCGATTGTAAGTATAAGCACAAATAGAGGATTACAAGAAAAAGTTCATATCTTATTAATTTTATTAGTGTCCATGTATCTACTTCAATTTCGGTAAATTATATCCGGAGCTACAGCTTATCAAAGATTGTTCCTTAATTTCGATTACATTCTATCAAATAAATTCAACTTTTTTTAGTAATACAAACATAACTTTTCTCTAGTATTTACATTGTAAGTTAATTAATCATTAATTTCTTTTTTTAGCTATATCCCAGGAACCAAGTGTCAGGCAGGTTTCACAGCTCACGTGCATTCTGATAGCTTACTAATTGACGTTTGGAATGATAATCACAACTGCACAAGTGTCAAGGTAACTATATTTATTTAGGTATATATTTTTAGTAATTTCATGAAAAAAACTTGTTAACCTTTATACTATTTAATAGCTTTCTTCAATTGCAACCGTAGAAACTAAAAAATTGAAAGTTGATGACAAAAGCCAAAAATTGATTGGATTAACATTCAACAGTTTTCAATCGATATTAACGTTCGTAAAACAGTTCCAAAAAGAAGAAAATGACGTTTATGTTACGCGAGATAGTCGAACACTAATAAGTAGTGACATTCAAGAACCATATAATGCTGATTTAGAATATATTTATGTAAAATTTGTTTGTAAATTTGGTGAAGCAACTCATACTCCCAAAGTAAATAAAGTGCGAAATACAAGGTAAATATATAATTTTTAGATTCTCTATATAACTTACAGAAATAATTAGGATAGTATAAACAAATACATTCGTATATACATACTTTTTGAGTGAGTTTTGTAAATTTACTTTTTGAAATATCACTATTGGACCTAAATCATTATGTCTAAATTAATTTGTCAAAATTTTTTGCAGTTCCTACAAACTAGGATGTCAATTTTATATTTACGCACATATAACTAAAGACAAAAATTTATTGGAAATAACAAAAGTTAATTTGGAGCACATTAATCATGAAGATATTGAGGTAAACATTGTATTTATATTGAATACTTAAAAAACTAAATTATGTTTGAATTTTTTTTTCTATACAATATCTGCATTTTATTTTACTTCTAGTGATGAAAAGTTAATCCCTAAACACAATATTTTTTAATACAAACCCATCTTTTTATGTATTATTCAATTGCTTATGATAACTAAGATAAAAGACCCCATTAGTGGCACCTCTAAACTTTATTAGTGGCACTTTTTCTTTTCATGAAAAAATGTTCGACACGGAGAGAAATTTATAGAAGCCTTTTTAAAAATTATGGGAATGATTCCTATAATGAAATTATCATTATAGGCATCAATCCTATACTCATTATGGGAACCATACCCATAGTTTATTGGAAACGTTCCTATACAATAATGAAATAGCTTCAATATATTATGGGAATGGTTCCTATAATATTATAGGAATGACGCACATAATAATAAAAAAAAGTTTATTTTCTTAATAATAAAGCAATCACTCCAAAAATATAAAGTAATAATTATATATTTTTTTACTAATAAATTTTTTTTTTGTAAATAAAAATTGATCTTTCACTAGAGTGAAAAAATTTCTTTTTCATAATTTTTATTCACGTGTGTACTTAATCTTAAATTATTTATTCCAGCTCATTAATTATTGTGTTAAATAATATTGAAAAATATTGTAGCAATTCTAAAGTTTCTCTAATAAAAGGGATATTTTCTCACTATACAATTAGAGGAGTAAAATAGATATGGAAACATGTGAAAATTTGGAATTTCAAAACTATTGGAAATTTTATTTTTTTTAAGAAATTTTTTTTTTTAATTAATTTTATTTTAATTTACAAGCATGTATACTATTAAAGATTAAAAAAATATTAATTGCTACAACGGATTAATTTAATAATAATAATAATAATAATAATAAATATTATTACTGATAACTTTTTTATCAATTTATATATTATAAAAAAATAATTACTAATCAAAAAAAAGAATCATTTAATAAAAAAAAAAATAAATTCAGTTAAAAATAATTAATTAAATACCACAGTTGTGTGAAAAAAAAATTACTCCAATATTATTAGGCATCATTCCTATAAAATTATAGGAATGATTTCCTCATTTTTTTCTCCGTGTACTTGGAATAAAAATTAAAAATTTTTTTGATCTAAAGGTCTTAAAGATTAGAAATAATATATCCATTATAGAAATTGATGATTTCACTAATTTAATCAGTACTAAAATTATAGAAAGTGTCAGTAATGGGATCTCCGCGCCATTATTGGGGTCTTTTGGCCTAGTATTATTAAATTTAAATCTTCAGAGCAACAAATATTTATTTTAAATGTACAATATTTATTGGAACGAAGTGGTTTTTAGATGATTCTATATTAATAGGTATATATAAATTATAGGTATATATAAATTAATAGGTATATTATAAATTATATGTATGTATATAAATATATAAATTATTTATATAAAATATATTATTTTTAATTTCAGGCATTTATTGGGGATGTACCTGAAAACAGACGATTGTCTCCAGGAACATATGAAATGGCATTAAACGCCATGGATTTAAATTGCTCCAAAAAACTGTTACAAAACAAAATAATGAATGATAAAAAGATTAATATTCGAACGAAAGATTTATCCAATATGCACAGAAAACATAAGAATTTGATGACTAATGATCTACAAGTTGTGGAAAGAATGCTGAAATCTAAAGGTAAACTATTAATTATTACTGCTTATATGTCACGATTTTTTTATGGTATATTAAGGGGGTATTCTAGTCTAGAAGTATGAATTTCAGGTAATTTTTTGAAATGCCGTAAAAAAAAGACAATCAATATTTTTACTATAAATTTTTTTATTTAAATATTGATTGCCTTTTTTTTTACGTCACTTCAAAAAATTACCCGAAATTCATGCTTCTAGACTAGAATACCCCCTTAATGTCGTATCTAATCATTTATAACCAAAAATACAATTTAATTAACTTTTCGATAGTTTTTATTTTATCAAATTATTTATCAAAAATTTAATATCATTTATTTTTTCTAGGTGCAGATGTTCATATTCTTCATAAGAATAATGAATATCAAGGTTTACACTTCTCTACCGCTGATATGAGATCATCACTGAAAGCATGGCCAGATATTGTATTTCTTGATGGAACTTATAAAGTTTTTAATACTAATTTATCTTTAATGATATTACTTGTAGAAGATTCAAATGGACTCAGTGAAGTAGCAGGGATTGGTTTATTAGCACATGAGGACTATTTATCGATGAAGTGGTTTTTGAATACGGTGAAAAATGAAAATGAAGAGGCTTGCAATAATATAAAATGTTTTATGACCGACAAAGATATGACAGAGCGAAAAGTATTAAAAGAATTATTCCCTAACTCACTTTTACAAATATGTCGATTTCACGTTTTAAAAATATTTTCAACTCAAATAACAACAAAAAATATGAACATTACTAGTGATCAAAAAGATTTTTGTTTGTCCCTACTCACTAAAATTGTATACAGTTCATCAGAAGAAGAATATAATGATTATTACGCTACATTATCAAAAGAAGCACCTCCTCAGGTCGTTAAATATTTTAACGATAATTGGCATATTAATAGGAAAGAATGGTGCACTTATTTGATGGAAAAAAATTTGGGCAATTACTCGAATAATAGATTAGAGTCACTCAATGGAAAAGCTAAAGAAGAGATTGGTCTGAATAATTACATAAGTAGTTTTGTAGTAAGGTTTTTCAAATGGCTTTCTAGTCATAACCGTAATAATGACTTCAAAGCTTCCAAAAATTTTATTAAAATACAACTTCCTGCAAATAACTTTACTGAGTGGGAAAAACTGTATTCGAATTATTTGACCATAAAAGCTTTTGAGTATGTTCAGACTGAGCTTAAGTATCATAATCACATTACGTTTTGGAATGAAAATAATGTAGAAAATACTATTAATCCAGATAATATCGAAGAGAAATATATTATGATGTGTAAATCACTCGTGATAACTACCACAAACAAAAGTTGTGAATATCCTCACTGGTTAACTTTGTTTTTACCTTGTCGACATATTTTTTTAATCAGAAAGAATTATGGTGTTTCATTATTTTCGGAAGAATTGTGTGCGATTCGATGGACAAAAAATTATTACCGATCAACTCAGAGATCATTTCGAAAATTAAAAAAGGAAACTGTTGAAGAAGTTACAGAAACTCAAGTTTCTCAAGTTGTCACATCCGGAGAGAATATCGATAGCAGGGTAGAATTGCACAAACAATTGAAATATATAATAAATGATATAACACATACTATGAGCTTGAATTGTGGTCAAAATTTTGAAAATAAAATGAAAATTCTCAGTAACATAAGTTCTTCTTTTAAAAAAGGATCAGATATTGAAATTGTAAAGGTAGTTCCATCTTTGACTACTATTAAAAATAAGTTGCGAGGTACGATGGTAACAGAAACAAATGTTAAGTCAGTTTTTCAAAAACGAAAAATAATCAAATCATTAACCGATAAAATTTGTGAGTCATCAAATAGCTGGTTATTAAATAATTGGAACTCTAAATTACAAACTTTAAAAGAAATAGATAATTTTTGGAGACAGTCTATTGAAGTAGATGTACTTGAAAAGCCAAGCAAAGTAGCTGCAGCTGCTATTGAAAACTCTAATTCTAAAAAAATTAACAAAGTTGGGCAGGCAATAAAACTTGATTATGATTGTAAAGTTTCTGACGTAAATACACCTGTGAAAGTAAACACTCGAGGTCGGCCTAAAGGAGCATTGTTAACTGTTATAGGAGTTCCAAAGAAGAAACGTAAGCTAAGTACTTTTTCGGAAAAAAGTAGTTATGAACAAGCCACTGTTTTATTAAATTGGTTGCAATTACCTGATACAGTTATTGATAACGTCTTGAGAAATGAGTACATTATTAAATATAAAGATATTTCTAAAATTTGTACAGTTGAAAACCTCGAAAATGGCTTCACACTTACATCTGTGAATTTCAATGTTCTTAAAAACTATTTTGATGAAACAAGTTTCCAATTTCTTGTGCAAACAGTCGAAAATAAGAAAAAAAGTAATGTTAGCTATTGTAACAGTTGTAAAGGAACATTTCTAAAAGATACTAAGGTAAAATTTGTGTGCTGTGATAATTGCTTAAACTATTATCATTCTAATTGTGTCTCAAAAAAAAATCGTCAACATTCTTGGTTTTGTGCTAACTGTGAGGAAAAATTTAAACAAAAAAGTTGAGATTAATAATGAACATTGAAATAAAAAGAATATTTAATACAAAATAATAATTTCGAAATATATACATAACTATAACGTTAAATCTTATTTTACTTCACTAGATCTTCATACTGTATTGTTATTACTTTGTTTTACATATCAGTATGAAATTTCACTGAATATAGTTAATGTAACTATTTCTAAACAGAAGGTCATGCAGCTTCATATGCTATTAGTTAAAAAATTTATATTTCTTCATAATTTTGAGACATACCGTATGAAATTAAAATATAAAAAAAAAAAAACAAAAACAAGCAATTGTAATTTACACAAAACTTTTAAATAATTGCAGCGAAAACAACAACAAAGTAATAGGCTGAAAAAAATAATCATTAACCATTTTTTTCTTCTGTTATTTTTCAATTTCTAGGTGTTGTTTTGTACTCTGGTTGTGCTAATTTGAGTTTTTCGTTTTCTTTGTCCTTAAGTCCTCTTACTATTTTTTAATGGAATATTAGGTGAAATATCCTCAAAGTTTTTAATAACTAGTTCCATAATAACGATATCATACTTTCTGTGATTTTAAGCAAAACATCAGTTATGTCTTTTGATGGTATAACATATTATATTTATGCTTTTTATAAACAAAATATTTTTTTGCTATTCCTTAGATTTTGCAAAATATTTTTATACACCTAATGCGAATCTATAGATATGATAATTTGTTCATTTGAAAGAAAATTACATGAATTTCTATTCACAATTATAAAATTTCATAAATTGCTATAATTTTTCGATAGAATATATGACAAATTTAATAAAAATTTTTCAAAACGTAAATTATAATTATAAGATGCTACAAAATTTCACATTTTTCAATTTAAATTTAACTGACAATTTATCTCTTTTGACAGATATAAACATTGATGTGATTATTTTATTATTGTATATAAAAATGATTTTATTCTAATGTCAAGATATGTATTTGTTTCTTTTTTTATTTCATTTTTTTTAACAATTTTTATTTTAACTTAGCCATATTCAAGGATGTATTATCTAATTAAATAAATATAATTTAACTTTTAATTAAGTCTTCCTTTATTTGACTTATTGATAATACTTAAATTCTTCATAACTTTTTATTGTAATAAGTAGTTTAAGTGCAGTTATATAAAATAGTTTTTTTAATAAATCAGCCCAGGTACACACCTAAAATGTCATACATTAATCTTCTTTTTAAATTGACATATAGACAACAGACTTATTGATTAATAAACAATATTATTTTTTTTTTAATAACAAAACAAAATTAATATTTTAAATAAATTAAGAACGGGTGTCTTGAATCATTCCAACATTTTTCAATCTTTTTGCACTTGTTATTCACCTGTGTCTTTTGTTTCACGTGCGCTCTTTTTTTCGTTTTAATTTTTTTTTCTTTCAAATTTTCCGATAATTTTCATGTCCTCATTTACCTATCCATATTCTTTCTTGTATTTCTATACTTCTTTCTTTGTTCCTACATTCTCTTTTTCTTCTGCATGTCTCGACGCAACTATAGTTAAGAATACTATTTTGAAGAAAATGATTTTCTTGAATCAAGAGAATATATAAATTCTAGAGTCAAGAAATTATTCTTGATTTAAGTAAATTTTTCTTGATTCAACAATTTATTCTCTTGACTCAAGAAAATCATTTTCTTCCAAATAGTATTCTTGGTTCAAGATTTAGGCTCTTGAGTCAAGTTAATTTTTTTATCAGTGTATTGACGCTTCTTTCCTTCTTCTTCTTACACTCCTTGTCCCAGCATTTCCTGTAACTAAATTTTATGCATTTGTAATTTAAAATTTCTTTAGTTACACTTTTGTGTGCAAATTTTTTTAATTTTTCCCCATTTTCTTTGTAGTAACTTGCAGACAGTCGACATGTGGCTTGATTCTTTCCTCACCTCTACTCTAAAATCCTTAATTTTCTCTCTACTTTTTCAGTTAACAATTGAATAATCTATTATAGACTGACCTTTCTCTCACAGGTATGTAAACCTATTTTCCTTGCCACTCAATATCCAACCCTTCAGCAAACACAATCGTCTTAATCTGTATCTGTCATTGCTATATTAGTTGTGTCCCGTTGGCGTCACATTGACCGTCTTTTAAATCTCTGATTTCTTCCTTCTACATACCAGCAACCTTATTGTCCCGTTTTGACATTAAAATCTCTTTCTATTAATAATTATTATGTCTTCTAGCGTCGTGTATATTCTAGTATTCTCTTCAACATCTACTTTATCTTATAGCCATGTTATAAAGAGTTTAAATTTGCCTCCGCGTAAATTATCAATCTTAATTTTTCTACCCTATACATTGGGCGTGTTTGGCCGAAGTAAGTACTTACTAAACTTAGTAAGCCAGTTAGCATAAAAAAATTTTAATCTTACAAGCTGACTATAGCGCTTTTCGGCCGGGACAGACTTACAGGCTTAGCATAATACAAAATACCGACTTACGTTATATTCCGTACATAATCTCATAGTCTGAATATAATTGACACTGATAAATTTATTAATATAGTTTAATTCAAGTAATTAGTTGTAAATGGACAATTTTATGAGAAATATTTAATTGGAAGAAAAGTTAAACGACCCCTTAATCAACATAACATTTAAACTATAGATTGAGTATGAACAAATGATTACTATTTCTCTTATATTAAGAATAAGTAATATAAATTTTAACGATTATTGAAACAAACAGTCAATAGAGTAATTGAATTTAAAAAATATACATTTCTTTTCTGTCTTGTCATACTCATAGATCTCTTCTTTTAAATGATATTTGTGAAACTTGTCATAAGTTCCCAAGTAACATGTGCTTGAGCAAGATTTTGGTGCCAGCGTCTTGAGCAAAACCCCTAGTTGCTAGTGTCTTTTTCTACATATGGGTCTTGCTCAAGTTTATTTAAAAAGACATGGTTCAAGATTTATATATAACTAGCTCAAGACATCTTGTGCAAGAATATGAGACAAGTCTAAAGCAAGGTGCATTGAAAAATTTTCTGACGCATTTTTTGTACCAGAAACTCACAACAAAGACTTACCCATGAGTTGCTCAAGATTTGCTCAAGATCCATAATTCTCAGAAATCCACTGATTCTATACAAAATATAGGAGGGGTAGAATGATGCGAACGTTCATTCGAAAACATTTTATCTTGAGCAAATCTTAAGCAACTCTTGCACAAGTATATTTAGCATGCTTCTGGTGTCAGTCTTTCTCAAGACTTGAGCTATAATCTGGCCCAAAGATCTTGTACAAAGCTTGTAAATTGAATTTGCTACAAGTATCTGGAGCAAGACCCATAGGTAGAAAAAGACACTAACAACTATCGAAATTGAGACCAGATTTGCTCAAGTCTTGTAAAAGATTGCTATATGGGTACAGAGGTTGAAAGATGTTAACTTTAAAAATGTGAGACTACCATTGGTCTAAAATAGTCTGGATTGCTTTAGAAATTTCTGGAATGATCTAGGAAGCTTTTATATGTATATCAAATGT
The DNA here is from genome assembly GCA_905319865.3 of Cotesia congregata. NCBI lineage: Eukaryota > Metazoa > Arthropoda > Insecta > Hymenoptera > Braconidae > Cotesia > Cotesia congregata. The sequence continues at coordinate 6,751,025 of CAJNRD030001116.1, forward strand.
TCTGATTGATAGAAATTGTTCTAGAAAATTCTAGAATGATCCAGAAATTTCTAGAAAGATCTGGAAAGTTCTAAAATCTACGTTTAGATTCTGATTGAATGAGAATGTTCTAGAAAATTCTAGAATGATCTAGAAATCTTTAGAATGATCTGAGAAGTTTTAAAATGATATGGGAAGTTGTAAAATCTGCGTTTAGATTATGATCAAATGAGAATCTTCTAGAAAATTCTAAATTGATCTGGGAAGTTCTAAAATTTGCGTTTAGATTCTGACTGAATGAGAGTGATTTAGAAAATTCTGTTATGATCTAGAATAACTCCGAGTAAAATAGAAAGCTTCAAAGTGTATTCTTATCGGTCGAAAATATGCTGGATTGTTTTCGTAATTTTTAAAACATCCCAAAAATTTTAATAATATCAACAAATAACTGCACTATTAAAAATGACCCAGCGAAGCGGGTGTTCATGGCTAGTATAATATAAAAATTGATTTTATTATATATTTTGATAGTCCTAGTTTATTTATTTAACCGAATCTCATTATAACATCACATTTATTTAAATAATAAAATAAGTAATGATTTTAATATTAGGCATGAGCAGAGCAAACCAAAACATCCCATAGGAAATGTAACCAATTTTTTATTTCAGAATTATTTAAATGTAATGGTGAACATCACTTTGCACTTTTTGTGATTACCAAAAAAAAATTTTTTTTTTCAAAGAAAAAATTTTTATAACATTCGGCTATGCAAGTCTGATCAGATCTAATTATATATAGACCTGTATATTATTAGATCTGATCATGTATAGACTTCTATATGATTATATATGGGCTCATAGCAACCGGGTATGATCAGATCCAATTATATATAGACTTTTATATAATCAGATCTGATCATATATAGACGTATATGTAATTATACATCGGGTTTTAACAGCCAGATATGATCAGATCCAATTATGTATAGGCTTATATATAATTATATATAACCCCATGTATAATCATGTTTAATCTATATTATCTATACTTCTATACTTCTATATATACTAATATTATAAAGAGGAAAGATTTGATTGTTTGTTTGTTTGTTTGTATCGAATAGGCTCTGAAACTACTGAACCGATTTAAAAAATTCTTTCACCGTTGGGAAGCTACACTATCCTCGGGTGACATAGGCTATATAACATCATAATTAATGTTGAAATTTTTGTTAAATAGCCGTGCGAAGCCGGGGCGGACTGCTAGTATTATATATGTGTATATAAAAATTCACCAAATAGCATGTGGGTACTCGAATGAAAGCTCTTGATGAGTGAAACATCGGGATGAGCTTATATCTTCAAAAACATCAATATTTAAGAAAGAACAGTTCAATTAAAAAAAGTTATTATTTAATGAAGAGCAAAATTTTATATATATATATACTCTCTAAACATGAATAAGTGAATATTCACTTATATAAGTGAGAACCGAGCCACTGACTTGAAAAAGTGGCTCGATTGGCACTTAAGTTAAGTGAATATTCACTTATACTTATTTGACGAATTTTCACTAATTCAGTTTTAGGGAGTATATATATATATATATATATATATATATATATATATATATATATATATATACTAGACGACCCGGTGAACTTCGTATCACCTACATATATTTGTGAAAAGTATAGTCAAAACTTAATAATACAAAATTCTTATTTACATTCAATGCAACATATTTATACACTTAATCAATTTAAAGCTTTTTGATGGACTACATTTTATATCTTCTTTTGCGGTGCGTAAATATATAAAGATGATGGTTTTCCGATTCACGAACACAGGACGTATAATTCCCCATGCACGAAATAGGGAAACTCCAATTTGATTCCGCAAATTTTCAACGACTGGCCTGGTGATTTATTTATGATCGTCAGTGCGGTTTGAACGTGAGGTTACTCGTCTCACATCTCATTAACTGGAATGACCTTAGTCAGGTCGTCTTCTCTTTGGTATTTCGAAACAATATATCTTTTACACCCTTATAATTATTGACTTGCGACCACCATAGTGCACGATGGGAACCTTGTACCTATTATATTATTCGATACGTTATGTACTTCATAGAATTGTTGTCACATAAGATAGTAGTACAGCAAGCGCGGGAACTTCAAGGCGCACAGATATCACCAAAGTTAAACAGCATTGAGCGTGGTTAGTAGGTGGATGCGGGTGACTGCTGGTGTTACAGCCGTACAATTATATGTAATCATTTTTTTTTATTTTAATTCATTATAGAGAATTGCGTATGACTCTATCAAGTACTATCCATAAATTTAAGCAAAATAATTAATTAAAACTAACAAATGGACTTTCAGACATGACCGCATGTCTGATCAGACCTGAAGACTCATGTCTATTCATGTCTGATCAGGTCTGATCATTTTTTCCCGGGTATATAGTCTTAATTTATTTATTCTACCAAATTTTATTATAACATCACATTTATTTAAATATTAATAAAATTATGAAACAGTAACAGGGCAGACCAGAACATCCCATAAAATTTGTAATTGATTTTATTTTTCTATAATTAGATATCATATTACATATAAATTTTGCACTTTCTATAATTTAAAAAAATTTCTTTTCCGGCAAAACATTGAAAACAAACTGCTGTTATCATTCCCCAGACTAGATCAATTTAACACTTCATCAGACATGAACAGACATGGAGCGATATGATCAGATCTCAGTGTATATACAGGAAGACATACAGGACAACATGTATGCAAAATTAGAAGGCGATAAAAAACTTGGCGAGATATTATTTTAGCATTTAAAATAAATTTTCAAGAATTATGATTGTATTAATCTTTTAATAAGTTCAATATTGAACTATTGCAATATTATAAATTATACATGCTGCAGGTTTAATTTTCTAAATCAATTTGAATGAACAAATAGTTTGTTGTTTTAAAAACTATTTATAACTAGAAGATATTGTTTGTGTGTACTTGGACGTAAAAGTTTTTTTTTACTTATTAAAAGAAAAAAATGTTAGATTTTAGTGTTCCTATAATTAATGAATGGAACGAAGAAAGTTATTGTAACTTGAGTGCTGTTAAAATCAACAAAAATTCGTAAATCTCCGTATAAACACGGAGTCGTACATATAAAACTAAAACTCTGATAAGTTACAAAGATAAACGGCGTAGTTATACGGCTCCGTATGAGTACGACTCCGTATGCGTACGACTTAAAAAATTTAAATTTCCCGGGCCCTTAATTTTTCCCGTCCGTATGTATAGTACTCCGTATATACGCGGCTCCGTTTAAATACGAGTCCGTTTGTGTATGACTCCGTATGCGTACGACTTAAAAATTTGAATTTGCCCGGGTCTTTAAGGTTGTCCGTATGCGTACGGAGCCGTATGTGAACGGATCCGTATCTCCCAGTTGCCGTACCTTTCTTTAGCCACGTCCTAAATTTTGACCATATGATTTGCTACGCAGAATTTATCAAGTACAATTTATACTCATGATGTTCTCAACTTGTATGGTTATTCCTTTTATATCTTTTTACGTATTTAAATCAATTTAAATTTCTTACATGTTTGTACATAGAGGTCTCTGAAACCAGTCATATGACTACTGTGACTACTAGCGTCTCTACCAAATAAGATTTGCTTTCAAGAAAATTCGAAGCCAGCGCCAGAATTCAATTTAAAAAATTATTTAATTAAAATAAAAAAAAATGATTAACAAAAAAATATGATAAATTCATTTTTTATATAAATAAAAAATGAATTTATCATATTAAATTTAATAATAATATTAAACTTTTTTTTTTCGTCATTATTAAAAAAGTTTTTGATTAATTTTGAGAAATTCAGTTTTTCTTAACATTCAATGACACTCTGTATTTGTAACCACACTACAACATTTTTGTTTTTTAAGTACTTTAATTTACAGTCAATTTTGACCACAACATTTCATACCTGTTATAATAATCATATTGATTATTAAGGGCCAGTTTTTTAATCCAGGATAAAATTTTATCCAATGATAAAATATATCTATATATTTCATATATATATAAATATACTGGCAATAATAATTTTATCCTGGATAAAATTTTATCTTGGATTGAAAAACTGGCCCTAAATAAATTTACTGTTAAATAAACATATGTAATATGTTTGTAAACGTGTACTTAGACATGAGACCACAGTGTTCTTAATAATACTATTGACATATATTTTAACTAAAGCTGGACGAGTATTTTTTTTGTTTTTTCGACTTCTAAAAAAAAAATTGAATGATGACATTGAATGCATCGCTGATTATATTATTTATATTGATTAATATAAAGTTAATTTCACTGAAATATACCGAAGTAAATCATTAAATTTTTTAGTTAATTGAAAAACGAATGATTTTTTTATATTTGGCTGTGATTTTGTGCAACATTTCACATAACAACAAACCGTTTTTTTTTTTTGCACGCCTTATAGCGCGAAGCGCGTGAGGTTGTGCTTTATATACTCGACTCGTCAAGGTCAAGCAATTTTGTGATCTTTAAATGGCTTTATCACAACCATATGACACTTATACAATAATATAAGTAGATGTACACCGAGAAAACACTTAAATTAAACCATTTTTTACTTTCTAAAATCATTTCACGTAGCTATTTTGAAAAAAAAATAACGTTTTGAAAAAAATTTTACGTGGACGTCCGGATGTCACCCTATTTTTTGGATGTACCAACGATTACTCCCGAACAAATTGATATTTCAAGACCGGACCTTTTTTATTAGTTCAAGAATGCCATGAACTGGGTCCGTATTTCATGCTAGTTTACGTATTTTTATTTTAAATTGAATTTTTATTAAAATTCACTACGATACAACCGTACAAAGACAAACGAAAACGAATTATTCTTATTTGTCACGTGAAAATTATGGCGCCACTCGATCAAGCTAGATTTTTTGATTTTTTTTTTAGACTGCGTGCGCATATGACAAGAAAAAAGGGCGCTGATATTTAAAAAAAAATACTTTGTAAAAAATTATTTAGTTATAATTTTTTTTTTTTAATCAATAACACAGTTATTTTTTCTTAAAAAATGAATGAGCGTTATGAGGCGTGCACTTTTGGATTTTTCAAACTTTTTTTTTTTTAAATTATTAATTGTTTAACTATAGCGTTTTAACAGATCAAAACAATGGTTATTAACTCAAGGGTAGATATCAAAATATTAAAAAAAAATCCTTCTAATATATCGTGTCGCCCCCGCAAAGGCTATCATACTTTGTTGTTGGCTGCTGCAAAATTCAGATGTCACTGACAATATGTAACATTTCTGCTTCTCCATTCTACACCTGTTCTTTATTCTTTGGATTTAATATACATGTTATATGTTATACATGTGTATTTGTGTGCACAAAAATATTATTTTTAAATTCATAAATGAATGAAAATATAAAATTCATACTTGATCGGTATGCCTAGTGCTAGACGTAATTCTAATCGTAATTTTAATGCCCGAGTACCATTAAATATTTACCAAGTACCATCTTCTCAGTCATCACTGTCAACAACAGTTACAACAACAACAAACATAACCTCAAATATATCAACAAGTTCATCATTATTAAATGATGAAAAAAAATATAGTGATAATGTAAATAACGTAAATCGACTTTTAGCACCTAAACATGTGCCAATACCAACGGTACCAGTTGATGGACAGCTTACATTCGAAGCCATTTCACTTGGTATATCTGTCATCGCTGCATGCTTACAGTTGCTTAATTTATATCGCACTGTCTGGTGGCTGCCACAATCTTACAATGACAATAGCATAGTAATCAATTTTTGATCAAGTTATTTTTATTAAAAACAGAATTTAATTAAATTTTTAAGCTACAATTTCTTTATTTTGTTTGTTTCCAGAATTTTTATCTTATAGATCCTTATTTCATCATTTTTATCATAACAATGATAACAAGGCGATTTATTTATGCATTGTTAAGGCGAGTTGTTGATTCCTTAAGTCCAGCTAGATGGATACCTATGGCACAAAAAGTAATGAGGTATATTATATCAATCCAAGTTAATTATTTTGTTGATTGTTTTAAGGGAAGGCTACACTATTGATGCTCATAAAATAAATAGGATTAAATTTATTTCAACAAATTTATTTCTTAATGTTTGTTTTCGAATGTAAAATGAAAAAAAAAAATATCAAAAATTGTTTTACTTATCTAGATGAATTTTATTAACGATTTTTGATCACCATTCTTTTTTTCTTTAACATTAAGGGCCAGTTTCTCAATCCAAGATAAAATTATTATTGCCAGTACATTTATATATATGAAATATATAGATATATTTTATCATTGGATAAAATTTTATCCTGGATTGAAAAACTGGCCCTAAAAACTGCGTAAATAATTGAAAAATTAAACATTGACTAATTTTATGATTCTTATTTTAAACACACATTAAATTTCGTTTAATTTGTTAAGCTAACAAGAATAAATTAATAATTAAAAATTATTTTTTTAGGATTGTCTTACTTGTAGTTATATTAGCAATACTTGTATTTTGTCTTTATTTAATAAATGAACGTCACAATTCTATGAAAGTTTTTTATCTTTGTTATCCGTAAGTATCGTTTTTTTCTAATTACAATTTTATTTCATTTTTACTTACTAAAATTATTTTTATTATGCACTAGAAGTATATCAGTGTATTTTTTCATGTTTGGTATGAGTATTGATCCATTTTTCGATATAACAAGTCCACCATTATACGTTAAAGAAGATCGAAAAACAAAGTTTTTATTAGGTAATGTAAAAATTTAAATATATATATATATATATATACATATAATTTTAGTAATAAAAAAAAATCAATGCTATAAAATATTTATTTTTAATTTAATACATTAATTTGATAAATTTTTCCTAGACAAACCTTTACATAATTGTTCATTGAATGCATCAGCAATAAGAGCAGAAGTATCAAGCTTACGATCAGATTTTAATCGCCGATTAAAACGCGCTCTTTTTGCATCATCTGGTAGTGCTTATGTTTGTGGAATAGCACCAATTATTTTTGTTCCTCAATATCTTCATTTTAATATATCCTGGATTATTCAACATATTGTTCTTTTTTGGCTTGGAAGATTAAGTGCACATTTTGCTCAAGCGTATCCAGTCAGGTAAATGTATAAAATTTATTTTCGTAATTTAAATGATTAAGTTTATTATGCAAGAGCTTATATACTACTTGGATTTTCAAAAAATCTTAGTAGAATTGAAAATAAAAAAAAAATAAATAAAATACATATAGTCTTGAAATTTTATAAGAAGTCAATTGAAAACAAAAAAAGTTGGAAAAAAAAGATTTGTACAAAATTTTAAAAATATTTTTTTAAAATTGATAATCCCGAAATTATTATTTTTCAAATTTAGTAATACACATCAATATCATTTTTGTTTATTTCTAATTTTAATAAATACTTACCAGAATTACAAAAGTGAAAAAAATATTTTATTAGATAAATTACTTATTTTTAAATGAATTACATTAGTTGGAAAAAAATTAAAATTAACAATGTGTACAAACATTATAAATGAATTTAACATAATATATATTTCTTAAAATAATATAATAATATTTCTTTACAGATATTGCGATGTATTACATCGCGCAGCATTACACCTAGGTAAATGGTCAAAAATAGACAGCCGTAATGTTCATTTAGTAGCACAATTGTGGAATGAAAATACACTTTGGCCTCATGGGTCAATAGTTAAACATAATAGAGAATTTTATCGTTCAAAAGGTCTTTGTACGACTGCTGAACCTGGTAATTCAAGTCATTGTCGATTTTATGTAAGTATTAATTTAAAAATTTTATATTTTATAAGTTACTTTATAATTAGGGTTGTCATAAACATAGATATCAATTGATTATTTATCATTGGCAAATCTAATTAAATTAAGCGTTCAATTAGTTTAACAATTTTAAAATAATAATTTTATATTTCAGACACTTTTTAATAATCCAACAATGCTTCTGTGTTCATTGTTAGGATTACAATTGTTATTAGTATCGGTACAAATATTGATATTGTTACGTGCTGTTGAATGGTACCAAATTCTGTCAATGACATTATTATTAATAACAAACTATTATACTCTTTTCAAATTAGCACGAGATTTTCTAGTGTGTTGGAAAGTTTATCGTACGGAACAGATAATACAGGAAAAAGCACAAACTGCCATAATTACTAATCAATAAAATATTATTTAATTTAGTGTATTGAAATATTATTACAATTATTATAATAACTTCTGTTGATTATTTTTATTTATTTTTGTTTTAGTTGAGTGTCATTTTATTTTTGTTAATAAATAATTTATTTAAAACTAAAAACAAAATAACTGTTGTCTAAAACTTTTCTTTCATGATTACTCTTGTATTATATACGTAGACAAAATATAAAAGTTTAAATATATTTATAATAATAATTATAAAAAACAGCAGTAATTTCTTCTTTCACAATATTAAATATTATAAATTATGAATAAACATTCTTAATGTATAAATTAAGTAATAGTTAGATTATCGAACAACATTCAATGGTATAGTCATGTTACGAGGTAAGCGCACAGCAATTGAATCTGCAATATTTTTGCTCACTTCATGCCAAACATATTTACCCATAATTGTTACTTCTTCTAAAGCTGGACGAAATGATACTAATATTGTAAAACAAATTCCATCGCCCGACTCTTCACCGCTGTATTCTACTGACAAAAGTCCATGTGGTCGGTGTTGAGGCACATCGTTACCAAAAATTTCCTTTTAACAACAAATAAATAATAACATTATAAGTAACTAAAAGAATAAAAAAAATAATAATAATAATAATAATAATAATAATAATAGGAGTATATTCAAGTGGCACTTACAACCATGAATTTATGTAAAGTTGAATGTAAATTTTTATTTGGATTTATTTCACATATCGGTAGATGCAAACAAGATTTTTCTGATATAAGAACATGCATTCGATTCCTATAATTATAAGAAAATTTTTATATAATAATTTAATAATACCAAAAAATAATAAACAATCATCTTTAATAAAAAAAAAAAAAAACGTACGTTGCTTTTTTTTTATACAAACAATAAGCCGTATAAAAAGTTTGCTCCATGACTTCTCAACTGGTAGCAATGGTAAATGCCACGGTGGGTTACTAGCAATTTTACGATCTTTTGCACGCTGTATGAGTGGTAAAATATCAGAAGATCTGAGTGATAAATCATTAACGTTACTAATCCATGATGCTTGAAGGGATTCTTCATTAGCTTGATCAGGAGTCTTCAGTACTCCACCAGTAATATCTCCCACCATAACAAATCTAAACCATGAACCACTAGCACATTCTACCATTATCAATGACTTTGGTTCCATTGACAGACCAGTTTCTTCTAATACTTCGCGTTTTACTGCATTTATTAAAGTTTCATTTGGTTCAACACGACCAGCCGGCAAATACCACTTACCAGCACATGATGCTTTTGCTTCTTGAATCATCAGCACTTCATTTTTGTCATTTATTATTACTGCTGCGACTATATATGTTACTGTTTTCTGACAAATTGGTAAATAGTTGGAGCTGGATGTTGATTTTATACCCTTAGCTTCTGTAATTTATATTAATAATATAAAAAATAATAGATATCCAATAACTTTTATCATTTTTCTACTACATAAATCAAAAGTATGAGAACATTCAACTTTATCAACTTTTGTAATGAATTTTTGTTATATGATTTATTGTTGTCAAATTTACTGTGTTTAAAATTTTTGTTTACATGTTCTATTAGAACTTCAAAACAACTTGACCGATATTGATAATATGTTGATATATTCTTCGCAAAAATTTAGGGAGCAAAAAAAATTTTTTAGTTTGTTTTAGCAGGTTACATTAAAAGATAATCGTAATGAGGTCCTAAAAATTTTTTTTGCTCCCTTAATTTTTGCGCAAATGGAAAAATCGATTTTAAAAGTAGTTGTTTGTATTTATTTTTATTTTTTGCAGACATGGCCTTTGGTTTTAATATTATTGTATTTTTATGTTCAATTATTTATAACTTTTGACTTAATAAAGCCACTTTTCGGTGGTGGTGGCTTTTTTGTAAAGCAAATTTGGCGCATTCTATTATTTAAACACATAATAGATCGATAAAACATTGTTTTAAAAATTATTTGATGGATAATTTTCTTAAATATCAGTATTTTTTGAGTAATTTTCTTCTGTAATAATTTTTTTCTGGTGTCTGCTACCGTTGATAGTTTTTGAGCTATTATTCAAAAATTGAGCCTCAGTAAGGGCTAGTTGTTCAATCCATAATAAAATTTTATCCAATGCTAAAATATGTCTATATATTTTATGTATATAAATATACTGACAATAATAATTTTATCCTGGGTAAAATTTTATTCCTGATTAAAAAACTGGTCCTTATTAACTTCTGCTGTTACAATCGTTCTGACGATATTCTATAAGTATAAGTATATAAGTAATTCGAGGTTATATCATGTTGTTTATTTATTTATAATATTATATTGTGTATCATAAAAAATGACTTATCTATATCATGTTTGTTTGTGTAATTCATAGCAATTATAAAAAATTGATTATTTACATCAATTTGAATATAAAATAAACTCTAATTCAACTGTCTAACAACCTTTCAAATTAAAAATTGCCATCAAAGATGAGTCGATATCATTTACAGCTGACTTTAGTGGGATATTTTAGGTCTTCATCAAATGATGTAGCGTATTCTTACATATTAGATACAAAAATAAATAAATAAAAATAATTACCATTAGACTCGTTTTGTTGTGCTAGAGAAAAGTCACAAAATTTTTCATCTTCATTTAGTTTTAATCCGTCTAAAACTTGGTGTATGTTTTCTTCAATACTGTCAGGCATTTTATCCTCTTTTTTTTTTTTTTTTTTTTTTTTTTTTTAATTGTTATTCAAAATATAAACCATTGGAACAAAATTTTTATTTAGCTTCTCGAAGAATGTTACAGCACACACTCAATAATAAACATTTATTTTGAACAATAAAAATTTAAAGTTGAGTTAATATAAGTTCAGCTTGACAAGTATCTGATAATATTATTGATCAAGATGGATATTATATTACACATATTTCGGCTTTTCCTACTTAAAATTCAACCGACACGTAGAGATGGATAAATTAATTTATAATGCATAAATACAGTTATATGCTCATGGGTGTAGATCGGTGTAAGGTAAGTTCATAGTTTCATGCCTTTTTTTAGGTTTGCTTGCATTCTAGGTCATCACATTCAATATTCATGCATAGGATACATTCAATCTATCTAAATCCATCTTATATATGATACATAAATACGTAAATGACTGATAAATCTTATATTTTTCAGTCAGTTTATACATATCATGTAAACACAATTTGCAACGGTGCTTTATTTATTTTTAATTTTGGGATGATATTTACCAACATATGAAGAGCGGGAGTATTTGAATTTCAGATAATAAGAAACTAAAATTGTTTATCAATTATAATTTTATGAAAGTTTAAATTCAGATAATATATTTGAATTATTGAATTATTTTCTGTAAAAGCACGAAATTATATCGCAATAAATTAGCTTGAATTTTATCATAATTTTTAATTATTTATGATACAATATAAACATAAAGAATATAGATGTATAAATTTGCTATCGTAAGGAAAATTAATACGATTGATGAAAGAATATCTATATCCTACGGGCACAATCATCAAAATTTTTTTGGTGATGTTTTGTTTAATTTAAGTTGACAATTATAAATTTCTGACTTTTTGTTAAATAAAATCTCCCAAAAAGTCAAAATTTTTTTTGTGACGCTTGGGATCAGATTCTATAAATATTGTAAAGTATCTTTTTTTACTTTTTAAAAATTTGTCAGATAAACGTTCAAAGTCAATCATAAAAATAACTTACCGAGATAGAGCGATTTTAGTCTCCGTTCCACCCCACGTTCATATCTAAGTTGTTGATTTTTTAGTCAAAAAATAAGTGTTTTGACTTCTAAGCGCTACTAAAAATCCAAAAATAAATAATAAAATAAAATAATAAAAGTTGTTTTTATTTTGTCGATTTCAAATGATCCAGTGTAATGAGTTTTCGTGTCCACCGAAAAGCACCTTTCTTCTGAGGCACCCACAAAAAATGACTGTCATAATTATGATTAAGAAATGTAATTTAAAATAATTTAAAAGCATCTAATTTAAATACTATATAGATATACAATTAATATAAAGGTAATCATTTCAAATCATCTCACTGAATCAGGGAATCTCATTTCTTCATGTTTTTAAATAAAAATTTCACATATTACTATAAAAATTTCACTTTAATATGTCCTATATTGATAAATAAATTTATATTAACCATATTATTGAAAAAAATTTTTTTAATTATGCTGCTTTCGAATTAATTTCCCCCATCCCCTTCAATTAAAGAATAGAATTGAACTGTCATTATTGTTGAAGTAAAATAAAACAAAAAAAATACAGTAAACTTACATCTAAAGTAATAATTACAGTATATTATTTTAAAATAATTATTTAACTATTAAATTATGTATAATAATAATATAACCGTGATTTGATCATTCAATTTTTGCACACGTTTTTATCTACTTCTGATGATCCAAAAGTTTTGTATGTATAATTTTAGTGAATATTATGCATACAATAATGTGTACTGCTTCGATTAAAAGTTTTATGTATTTTATCTGATCAATTTTCTTTTATAAACTACTGTTTTATTAGTTGATTATACTTATTGTAAAATTTGTCATACTCATGGTCAACAAATTGTGCTGTAAAATTTTTATTTTACGTAACTATATTTACACTGCATTCTATTCAATTTTTTTTGTCATGAATTTTATAAATGTGTTTGGTTATTATAATTATACATGTACCTATATATAATTAAATAGTAAAGTTAATTAACTGTCATCTACTACTAAATAACTATAACAATTTTTTCTAATTCACATTTTAATTTTATAATGACCTAGAAATAAAAAAAAAATTTATTCATTTAGGCAGTAACAAAAAAAAATTTTGCTAAAATGTCATTAATTTATTGTTAATACTTTTCGAAGTGGCTCCTTGCTGAGATACTATAGATACATTTTAAGATGAAAATTTGACTTTGGCTGAATATTTACAGGCTTTTTGAAAAATACAATGTAATGTTTGCATTTTACGCGTTAAAAACACATACAAATAAATATTTTTTTGTTCAAGTATAAATTTTTTTGAATGGCAGTTTTTGAAAAATACAATTTTCTCCGGCAATTGGAGATTATTATTTAGTAAATTGTTATTGTTGCTCTAAAAATAATACAGAATAATAATCAATGATAATAGCTGCATGTGCTAAAAATATGTTTAAAAATTATTTTACTTTATAACATGCTCTTTTTCAAATTTTTTAATAGATTGATTAGAAATCGAATTTAAAGAAATTAAAAGTTAATTGATTGCCATGCGATCTAATTTTCGTAATATTTCATCATATTACTCCACAGTTTTGCGCGTGTGCAACAACTTTCTCAGACAGCTCCAAGTATTTTCTATACTCATGTGTAAAATAGAATTAAAATTTACCGCAACTTAATTTGTTTTGTAGAATATTATAAGAGTTAATAATTATAATTACTCTCAAAAATAATTAATTGATTACAACAGTAATATTAACGATAATTATTGCAAGCAATCAGTTATTTTATGTATTAAAAAAAATCATTTATTAACTGATAAATGCAAAAATATTTCATAATTTTCTAGCGGGACATCTACCAAGTAAGAAAATATCTTATAAATTAAACTTAAAAGATGATAACTTGAAGTTAATTTTTTCTCTTGCTAAAATGTTATTATTTATTACTTTCAGAATGTTAGTATTATCAAAATTGTGCACTTCAGGAATAAGAAACAGAATAACCTCAAAATTATTGGTATTAAAATTAAACACACATACTTTCTGTAAGTTACCGTCCAATAATAGAAGCTTATCTGCAAGTATAAGATTGTTTACAAATACTTTGAAAAAAAATCAATTGACATTTTTAAAAAATGTAACTCGATCAAATCAAACTGTCGCAGTACGTTTTTCATCAACACAATGTAAAAAATCTAAAAAATTTGTTGGATCTTGGTTATTATTATGTAGCGGAATGGTATTTGTTGCAGTATCACTGGGTACTATTTTTTATTTTTCACTTTTTGAAGTTATCAAAAATGTATTATTAGAAATAATTGAAAAAACTTATGGAAAATAAACTGTTTATTGAATTGTTATAAAAAACTCTTGTTATTTTACAATATTTTATTAAAAAATTACAATTTTTTTGTAGGAGGTATAACTAGACTTACTGAATCAGGATTATCAATGGTAAACTGGCGTTTTTTAGGGGAAAAAATGCCATTAACTAAACAGCAGTGGATAGAAGAATTTGAAAAATATCAACAGTATCCTGAATTTAAAATGTAAGTTAATATTTTTTCATAATTTTTTACTAAAATAGAATTACCCACTTATATTTCCTGGATATTTTATCAAATTGATTTCTTAAGCGGCTGAAGCTCCTTAAAAATTTTTATTTTAAATCTGAAATTATTCTTGTACTTTATTACCTCCTTATGAATATCATATTCTTTTATTTAGCTATTTTTTTAATGTAATAAAAAAAATTTTTAATGTTATAAAAAAAGGAAGTTTCGCTTGAAAACTTTAAAAATAAAGCGTTCGAATTTTTCTTGAACCGTCAAATAAACAATTGTTATTGAGCTTACATACAAATAAATAAATTAATTATTAATTATTAAAATCCGGATTTGGTATGGTCATATCAAATTTTATAAATTTAACTTAAACGATCTTAAAAATAGTAAATATTATCTTTGTTTGATTATTCTAAGTAATTTATTAAATAAACTTTATATAAAAATATGTCATAGTACTCATGTGACTATAGAACTGTTATGTATATTTGCCATTCGGCTTTTGCCTTGGCATATGGTTAAATAGAAGATTAAAATAAACAAATAAATAATAAAAAAAACTTACCTCTAAATTTCTACGTTTTAATTTTAAAAAATTTGAAAGTTATGAATTTTTTTTTATTTAAAAAAATTGCTATGTAATAAGTTTCAGAAATAAAAATTTTTTTAATTCCGAATTTATAAAGAAACTAAATACTTTTTTTCTTAATTATTAATTCTTTGAATAATTTAGTAATACTTTTTTTATTAATTTTCTATAAAAATACTAATAAATTTTCCTGATTACTCATTTTTCATTAAGTTTTAATTTTTTGTTTAAAAATATTTATTTATTTAATTTTCAACTTAAATTTTAGTGATTTGGTACACAATGATTTCTAAGTATTCCACATAAATTATGTAAATAATTTCATTTATTGCAGTCTTAATAAAGATATGACATTAGAAGATTTCAAACGAATTTGGTGGATGGAATATATTCATCGAATGTGGGGAAGATTAATTGGAGTAACATTTATAGTACCAGCCTCATATTTTTGGCTGAAAGGAATGCTTAGTCCAAGAATGAAATTAAAAGTTTTAGCATTAGGAGGCTTAATTGGTTTGCAAGGATTAATGGGCTGGTATATGGTTAAATCAGGATTAGAAGACCGTTTCGATGGTCCTGGAGATATTCCTCGTGTTTCACAGTATCGCTTGGCAGCGCATTTAGGTTTGGCATTAGGAATTTATGCTGGATTCTTTTACAATGCATTGGATTATTTAGTACCTGCCAAATCGATGCCAATTGATTTGTTTCGAGAACATAACATATCATCAAAAATTTCATTACTAGCTTCAAAACTAGCTAGATTGAAAAATTTTGTTTATGCTACCAAAGGGTTAATTTTTTTAACGGCACTCTCAGGAGCTTTTGTTGCTGGCTTAGATGCTGGATTAATCTATAACAGTTTTCCGAAAATGGCTGATAAATGGATTCCAGATGATATTCTTGCATTTTATCCTTTTTTGCGGAACTTTACAGAAAACCCAACTACTGTTCAATTTGACCATAGAATTTTGGTAAGCGATGTTCTTTTTAGATACAGTTATTATAAAAATACATTAGGTATTAATTATTTTATTTTTTCTTCAGGGAATTACAACTTTAACAATGATCACATTAGTAGGTTGTATGTCAAGAAAATTGTCTATTCCAGGTCGTGGTTCCAAAGCAGTAGTAGCCCTGGTTGCTTTTGGTTATTTACAAGTTTTATTGGGCATTACTACGTTATTAAATTATGTTCCCATTCCTTTAGCAGCGTCGCATCAATCTGGTAGCTTATTACTACTCAGTTCGATAGTTTGGCTCTGTCATGAGTTAAAATTTGTTCATCGACTACCAAAGTAAAGTTAATTTGTGTTATTTATTTTTTAATTAACAAATATTTATAACTGTAAATAAAATTTTCAAAATTTAATATAAAGTGTTGTGTATTTAGATTTATATAATTATTATGAAATTATGGAAAAAAATCTATTATTTTATTTTATTTATTTATTTTTCAAAATTTTTAGACCCTGAAGCCTTAGCTCCCTAAGGGCCTTACATATATATTAATACATAATAATAATAATAAAAGTTATAAACAGTAATGGAAATGATAATAATATAGTAAGAATAAATAGCGTTGTCTCGAAGCAAAGTCCATCAAAGTAATTAATTTAATGACTCTAGATTATAGAACTGAAGAGATGAAAAATATAAGTTTGAATTTAAATATGAATATAAATATAAATAATTCGTAATTTGAACAGTAATGCAATGATAATTATGTAACGTCTTTATCCACAAAAAACTTGTAGCACTTTGACCGAAATTCATTGTAATCAGCAATTGTCACAATCTCCTCCGGTAACTGGTTCCACGTCCTGACTGCCGTGACAATAAATGAGTTGTCAACCAAAGTCAACAGATTGAAGTCTTGCAACAATATTCTGTTATGACGAAATCTCAGCATTTTGAAAACAGTGCATGCTAATAGGAAATCACGCCGACTCGATAAAGTCAGCCAACCAAGTAGCCTTCTACTCGGAGTAACATGATCATACCTCGCCAATCTGAAGATGAACCTGATGCAGGCATTGAATTTTCTTTGCAGCTTTTTCTGTAAAGTTAAACAATTTTAACTTTATAAAATAATATAATTTGACAGAATTAAAAAAAAATTAAAAGAATTGAGATTTAAACAGAATAAAAGACGCATTTATTCGAATCATATGATTTATTTTTTAAATACAAATTGATCAGATCGAAAATTTTTGAGAATTTTCAATAATTTTTTTTCCAGGCCCTGTACAAGATATTACAATGATTTTTTTAAAACTTTTGTTTGAAGCTTATAAAACGCAAAAATAATTGATTTTTTTTAATTTCATTTTTTAACAATTATCCAGGAGGCTCTGAAGTTGATAGTTGAATATATTTATTTGACCTTAGAGCCAAAGCTCTTTCAAGGCCATCAATAAACAATACATTGTTTACACAAGTATTAGAATGTACATACTATTAAAATATAATTACAATAATAGTTTTAGATTAAAAACAAATTAAGGTTTTTAAGTTTTATAAAAATAAGTAATAGATTCAGTACAGCAGTTAATCAATGAATCAATGAACACTTTGAGCAGAAATTATAGCTAAGTAAATGAATCGTATAATAATAATTTTAATTGTCAATTGTAAGAAAAAATGCAAAGGAGGCATTTTAAAATTCAGGAAGACTATCCACAGTTGTCAGTCCAGTAGGTGGCAGCGAGTTTCAGACACGTATGCTATGGATTATAAAAGATTGTTCGTATATGTCGATGTTTACTTTAGGTAATCGCAAGTAATATTGTCTAATATCACCTTTACGCATTGAAACATTCGGTTATTCGAGCCTTGGGCCAAACAGCTGCCGATAATTTAACCGAATTTTTCTTCGAAAAACAAACATGCTATGAAGTGATCTTTTTCTCTTACTCAATTTTAGTCATCCTAATTTATTATAATACGGAGTTGTATGTTCGTATCTGGATAATTTGAAAATGAATCTCACACAGTTAAGGCCTCAAAAAAATGTTGTCTCATGGCGGATAGATAATCTCAAAATTGGTGAATATGAAAAATAACAAAAACACGGCATCTTCAAAAGAGAGGTCTCTTACGAGACAATCTACCACAATTTGCCAAAAGAATAAAAAAGAAGTGGCAGATGCTTGAAAAAATACCCCTGTTCCCACTATTCTCTGCTTAAAAAAAAAAAATGTTATGATAAACTATTTTTGGCAAAATGCGGTAGATTAGCTTACAAAACAAGACCAAAATAAAAGCATTGAAATCGGTCGAGTAGTTTTAGAGATTAAGTGTCCGCTATTTGAAAAAAAATAGTTTCGAGAAAAACGCGTTTAAAGTTTTTACTTGCTATTATATATAAGCGCTATGTGAAGCGCGCACACACTTTCACAAATTTCACTATGTTAGAATTCAAATTTTTCGAGGTGATTTATAAGAGTAAGGTAAAAGACCCAGTTATTGACACTTGCAATTTTATTCCAATTAAAAAAATAAAATGTTCTTAAAAAATCAATTATCTTAAAGTTTATAATTAAAAAATTATATTTATTAATTTATTAGAGCTGATTTGTTTTTTTTTTTCTTAGAATAAAATAGCAAGTATCAATAACTAGGCCAGTGTCAATAACTGGGTCTTTTACCTTATAAGGATTGAGAAAATGCAACAACAAAAAAATCGATTTTTTTAAATTTACAACGTGGTCACCTACCTCGAGTGAGCTTATAAGATACTTTATTTTTAATACACGGTTGGATTTCGTTCTGATAAATGTAGTATAAATCCATGAAAGTAGTTTTGCATTAATATAGTAAAATTTCATATCAGGGTTCATGGAAATATGACAATAAGGGTTCAATTTCTTTAATCATCCATAAACATAAATGATCAATTCTAATACTACAAATGGAAGCAGGAACAAACATTTATGGTACTTACACATTTTGGAAGAAAGTATTCAAATGATTCTGTGGTAGATTTATAGCAGAAGCGGTAAGATTGGCGTGGGTCTAGCTTGATTGTTGCTTTGCTCGCTGAGATATTGCAGGTAAAACATTCAAATGATTTGTCAGTCTTAACTGTATTTTGAGCTCCAGAGGGATATTTATCAAAAAAAAATTTGACAGAGTAGTAAAATGATGTATATAATAAACTTATTTACATAAATAAATGAAAAAAATATAAAAGCAATATTATTTTTCACGTATAAAAAATACTTAATTTTTTTAGTTAATAATACACATAATAGTTTTGTTCTAGAAATTTTTTTTTTTAATATTTATGCTAACAAAATTTATTATTTATTGAAGTGTATTTAATATTTACAAAAGACAGGTAAAAAAATCGACCAATTTGAGTATTTTTAGTATTTTATATATTAAATAATTCGTGAGGAAATTTTTCACATGTTAAAAGTGTACAAAAGTTTGTGTTGAACGAGTTATGTATTACAGTCGACACTCTCTGTATTGGACCTCTCTGTATTTGACCACATTCTTCCTCTATATTTGACGATTTTACACAGCTTTTATGGTCAAGGACGAGTCAAATACAGAGAATGGTCCTGCACGGGCGAGTCAAATACAGAGAGCGTTGACTGTAAATAGAGTGTAATAAAAATTTTTCTCCTAAATTATCGATGTTTTTCATTTATATTATGTTCGGACGTGATTGGATAGACGATATTTATTCAATTTGATGTATTTTGTTTAATTGATTATTATTGAAGGTCGACGTTCCTATCGTTATTATTATTATTATTATTATTATTATTATTATTATTATTATCCTGATTATTATTGTTATTAATTATTTTCTTAACCCTTAGCACTCACGTTAACTATTAGGTAATTCTTTATTTCGAAAGGCGGAAAAAGCTCACGTTTCCTGAGGAGTGTGTTCAAAATATTTTTTCATAAATTCTAGACAAAATAAACCATCTAGACTTTGTAAGTTGAAAGTATGTAAATTATATAAAGATAGAAAAAGTTTCAATTATTGGTTCTCTTTGAGCGATAAAGTTATTAGCGTTTTCGAATGAGCGTAAGCGAAATGTTGATAACGTGACTGCTGAAGGGTCAAACTAGTTCAGTTTTGATTTGATTCCTAAATTAATTCTTACTGGCAGTCATTTTCCAATCAGTCATAATTTATTTACTAGAATTTTCATTTTGTGTTATTGATTGATTGCTATTACTATTATTATCATTGTTTTCGTTTAGATTTTATAAACTTTTGTTTTATAAAAAAATTTGTGTGCATTTTGAAAAACCACAAGATAATAAAAAAAGTTAACATAGTTTTTTTTTTCACTCATTTTTTGCAAACAAGTATTTTGGAATACAATTTTATACAACTTATCAAAAAATAGCCATGGCTATTGTTGGTACTATGATGGAAAAACAACACACAATTATTTTCGTACACACAATAATATAATTAAGGTACTGACGAGTAATAATAAGATTTAGCTACAGGATATTTGTAATGAAATGAAAAATATCCAGTTTAATCAACTATTTATAATATTAATCATTATTTAAGCACTTACATCTTCCAAATATAGAAAAAAATATAGTAACTTCTATCATTAACAGAAATAAAATTAAATACCTTACTCCTTATAGTCAGATAATAAGTCCTACTTAAACATAATTGAATAGTTCAACTACATTTTAATCATCTATAGCATTTAAGATCAATAATTGCATTATTAATTCAAAATTACTATGATTATTGATCTCAAATACTAAACATATTAAGTATAATTTAATTATTTGAGTAGATATGCTAAATTCATAGACCTTATTACCTAACTAGACGTAAAATGTTAAATTTTATTCAAGTTCATAGTGAAAATTACCATATTTTGTTTATATTTTTTAAAAAATGTCCTCAAATAATGATTAATCAAAATTTTAAGAAAAATTTTTTTTTTCTTTTCATTACAAATATCTGTCAACTGGTCTTATTAAACGCGGGTATTTTATAGTAAATTCGAATGCTATTTACGTAGAAAATTTATAATTTATAAAATAATCGTGATTTAAAATTATAATTACATAAGTGTTTGCACTCGCATACAGTAAATTCATGATTTTTTTTTTCTATTCAAATAAATGTATTCATAGTTTTTAAACGAGTCGTTCGATAAATTTTAATAATTCAGAGTTTAAGCATAAATTATTTAAATTAAGTCAAGATAAAAATACATAACACATTCCTTAGTCGTTAATATTATTTTTTGTTGTATTATTTGAATTTATTGTAGTTTGACAATAAATCATTAATTCGACTATTCAATTTTATTTTACTATTAAAAATTGCACTTATAAAATACAATATAGTATAATTATAAATTTTATTGTTAATAATAAATTTATTATCTAAATCTAATAATTAATGTATAATCTACGTACAATATTTTTATAATAAAAATATTTTTCTTTACATTTTTAAAACGTTGAATTGATTTTTTTTTCTTTAAATGATAATAATAGTAATAGTTATAAAACATTAAAATATGTGCATGTATCCTTTTTACATTAAAAAAATGATATTTTTATTTAAGCTTTTTGTCCTCGTCTGTATTGTTTAATAGATAATATATTTCTTCTTTTAAAAAAAAAAAATAGAAAAAAATTGTTTATTTTTTTTATTTATAGAAATATTACTTTATTATAATTAAAAATTTTCAGTCCATTGTACTGTACACTACTATTAATTATTCCCATATTATTAAGGACGCTGTATATAATATATATATAGATGGATTTTTTTTTTCAATTCATGGCTGTTTATAACATTATTGTTAAAAAACTAAAATACATATGCTGTAATCCGTTTCTATTAATTTGTTTATTGTATAATCCTTAATTAAGTGTAGAATTTGTTTCATTTTATATACTTCACTTAATAATTTTATTAGTAAAAAATAAAGTTAATTAAATTATTTTCTTGTTAATTTTAATATTATCTTTCAACTATTCCTCGTAGGACTCTCATCTTTTTCAGCATTAACAATTACTTGAATAACATATCCGGGTTGTATTTTAGCTTCTTCTATGTGCATTTTATCACCAAGTAATTTGCCTCCAAAGAACCATCTTTGTTTTGAAGGTTCTAGTCCTTCTTGACTCTATAAAATTTATAAAAAATTATTATTATTATTGATGATAAAAACCAATTATTTATTTATTATTATTTTTTTTTTTTAATAATATACAAAATAATGCATTAAATGCAACCTATTGACTTAAGCTGCCATTGTTTTTTTTCTATATACATCGAAATAATCTATCTATAATAATCCATCATCTTAAAATTTTAGGAAAAATGTTATTTTATATTTAATTACTATTAAAAATTTTTTTAATTTTTTAATTAAAAGCTATTGCGATCATTTTTTAGTTTCACAGTCACCTTTTTTCTTTCGGCATAAAAAATCGAAAAAAGTATTTTTTTTACATAACTTTGAAAATTGTTGTCAAATCGTTTTATAAGATATGAAATATATTTTTGTGCTCAAATAACTACATCGAATGCTGACACCGCATTGGAATCGGTTGATTTTTTTCAAGAGATATTGTCTTCAAAAAATTATAAAAAATAAAGTATTTTTTTTTTCACATAAGTAATCTTATTGTGCTGAAAAAAACATCATCGAATGCTGCATATCACATCGAAGTTGGATTTTTCGGTATGGGAAAGTACAGTTTAAAGTTTTTAAAAAAGTGCTCTACTAAGAAAACCTCTAGCATTTTGAGCTAGGGGAGAGTTCCAGGGATGACCCATAGAGTTAACCGTGTTTTTAATTTTTTTTCTAACTATTCTATTTTCGATAAACTTTAAGAAAAAAATATGCGATTGTTCAAAACAATTGAGAAACTCAAAAATTACTAAAATTGCTCATTGTATGTTGTATTTATTCAAAAATAAATAAGTAAACTACCTGACACAAAAAAAATTCCTTAACGAAAAGAAAGCGCGTGTTTTAAATTTTAAACTCTCCTAACTACAAAGTTTTTTTTTTTTTAAAGCTAAAAGAACGTAAAATTTGTATTTTGTTCTTGTTAATTATGGTCTACCTTTGTTTTTTTAATCTGACAGTATAAAAAATTTTCTAAGCTGGAAGAGAATAAGCTTTAAATTATTCATCTATGAGTCATTAAAAATTTTAAATGTCATAGGGAGACATTTTTTTTATCTATTAATTATTCAACTTATTTTGAATTTGAAAATTATTTAAAAAAAATTTTTTACGACTCTATGCGTTTTGAATGAACGATTTCAAATTAAAGAGTAAATAAAATATTTTTATCATTCTTTGTTGACTTGAAGAGTGCAATGTGGATAGTAATGTGATAAGTAATAAACAATTATATTTAATCAAAATTTTTGAAGGAATTTTTTTGACAGTGTATTTTCACTAAATAAATATTATGAATCTAGATTTATTATCGACTAAATTATAAAAAAATATTGGTTAATGCTTATCTTCAATTAAAAAACTATTGTTAATCAGTCGAATAAAAATTACCTGAAGCTTCTTTTTAGCAATTCCAATAGTATCTTTACTGTAAACCGGAAGTTTAACATCTGCAAGAGTCGTTGACAGTCTCAATTTTAATGTGATTTCTATACCACCATCAACAGGTTCTGAAAAAAGTAAAAAATTATTAGGTATAATGTATAAATGAATGTATAATGTATAATGTATAAATGAATGTAAAAATAATAATTGAAAATAACCATTTGTTAATTTGTTAACTGCACTGTTAGTTATAAAAATGAATTCAAAAAAATATATCCATATTTAAAATATTGTAATGATATTTAATGAAATTTTTAACATTTTCTAATAATAATTATCTCTATTAAATTTTTAGACGCTATTGACAATTATTTGTGTACTCAACATATTTTCAAGTAAACTGAATGCAATAACTTGTTAAAATTTCAGTATAAATCAAATATAGAGAATTATGAATTTTCTCACGTGATTGAACTAAGAATCAAATAACTAAGGTTTCATTTCCGCTAAAAATTAGTGAATATTTACTACTAATTTAATAAACATTTAAATGTTTGTTTATTAAAACGTAGGAGTAATATCTGTTTTTTTAATGATGTCTCGTATTTCATTTCTTGAACGACCCTTAGAAATCGGAATATCGACTTGAAATTTGTAACGTACAGATTATTTTTTTAACGTAGAGAATGGTAGAATAGAATAACGAAAAAAAATCTATTTTTGACGATTTTGGAAATTTTCAAGTCTTGAGTGACCTCTAAAAATTTTAATTGAGCTGAAGTCGGGAGAGTTTTTAACGATAAACTAACATATGTCTAAAAAATCAGAAAAAATAGCTGGTTTTTTCCGCTATTCTAATAGCTGTTATAAATTATAAATACATAATTTTTTTATCAGAGTAATTACTTTTATAAGATTACAACATTTATTTGTTCAATCAACAATCTAAAATGCGCACTTTTTCGAAAGAAACATTATGCGAAGATAAAAAGTTATTAGTTATTTCCCACTACATACAAATAATGATTTATGAAAATTTAAATATAATTTATCAAAACAAATTCGATAATGCATTAAATGTTTTTACTCAGCATTAACTTTTTTTTTAAACTCTGTAAAAATAATATTTATCATCAGAATATTAATAATACTTAACAAAGATATTAATTATCATAACCAATATGACATTGAAAAAAAAAATAAGGTTAATAACAGTGTATATTTTACCTGAACAATCAGCTGGTGAATCTCTACCGCTATCTTCTTTAACAATATTTATCGGATATGATAAACAGTAAATTGGTACTTGATATCTAGTTCCTAGTTCATCATAACATTCTGTTAGAAATCCATTTGGTACGGATATATTTGCGCCATCAAGTATGGCTTGTGCTAATTGATAATCTGCTGCTTCTGCAGCGGTTGCACCGGCCCTTAATGCATCCCATATTTCTTTTCTACCATCAAATGCTGGTGCTGTATCCCAAAATTCATCGCGCTTGCTGCGTAATTGTCCTTCAGTTAATGGTACATCTGATTTCCATCTGATTATTTCATGGCAAAGTGGATGATTTTTGCGAGAATTACCTGAAAAAAATAAGTCAAGTTGATTTAATTTAGGTTTATTACGAAATAAATAGATTAAACGTACTATTATCTCACAACTAAAAACAAAATAGTTGTATGAAAAAAAAAAAATTTATGCTGAAAGATTCAGTTTTGGAATCGATAAACGAAAACAAATTCTCAGAATTCTAAATTTTGACGATAAAGTTTTGGATAAATCTGAATGAAATCATGAGTCTTCAATTATTTTAATTATTCAACTTAATGACAAAAATATTTCTTTCATCACCGAAATACATCTCACATAATTTGAATATATTAAGTTGGTTACATGTACCCACATCCAATTGTAAATTGTTATTGCTGTGTGCAACTATTGTGAAATATTTTCTTTCGCTTAACAATGACTTAATAGAGTGTGAAAGAGATTTAAACGATTTTTGTCAAGTGTGGTAAAATCATCTTGGCGAAGAATGAGACACAAATCACCAAAGTTGTAAATTAAATATACTTCTGTAATATTTTCGAATTTCGTTAAAAAAAAATGAGGTCTTTAAATGATGTGTAAATTTTAGAAGAGTATTTACCACACAGGGCTGCATCAAAAAATGATAAGCCGATATAAAAAACAAGAGTAATTTGTGCCATTTTTGATTTTTTATGGAAAAAGCGTGAAATTTTATGATGTATTCAGAAAATTTTACGTCCTAATTTTTTTTTTTCAATTTAGAAGTTCAATCTAGGGTTAAATTTTCTATCAATACGCATTATTTTCATCTATGAGTTGAAAACACCTTGAAGGTAGGGTTATCATACGAAGGCATTTAAAAATTGTAATTTAAATACTTCAGAAGTTATAATTAGAATTAGAATTAAAGTTAAAAGATTTAAATAATCAATCTCAATTAATTATTGATAAAGTTATAATCATACTTTTATTAAAAGATAAAATCATTTTATATTATTAAAATATGATTGTAAGAGTTAATTAAAAAAATTATCGACCTAAAGTTTTTAAAGATATAATAAGCTTAATAAAAAATTACTTTTTTGAAAGTTAAAAGATAAGAAATGTTTTGTTGAATTCATTAAGAAAAACTTAACTATTAACTAAACTTAACTAACTTACTAATAAAAATTTTTATTTATTTCGTATTAGCGGAAAAAGTTTCGGAAAGATGTAACGTAAGAAAAATATTAAACTTTGCTCTGATCAAGACGTCCCCACAGATTTTAACCAAAAATATTAAAATACAAAGATATTTTTGATTGTACAATAAAATTTAAGAATATATTATTTCAAAGTGATCATATTGCAGAGTAAAGTTATTTCAGAGTAGAAAAATAAAGATGTTACAGAAATTTTTTTTTTTAATTTGGCATGTAAAAGTTTTTATCAATGATACTGTAATTACCGGACTTATGATTATATTTTGGTCTTGTTTATTTATCCATTACATTAGATCTAAAACAAAATTTTAAATAATTTGCATTCATACTTTTTTTTTAGTTTCTTCATAAGGAATTTTTTTAAAACAATTTATTTGTTTGAAAATTGTCTTGAAAAATCTCAGATGTCTGTTAATTTTATTATAATTTTTATCGTTTCAATATTTAATTTAGTTGCCCGAGGATAAAAAAATTATAGCATATATATGTTTTTTATCTTTTGTATGATAATAAATTTTATGAAAACAATTGTTTTATAGGTTTATTACAAATTTTTACTGTTTTGAGGGGTTAGTTAAGATAGTTGTTCAAAATTGTTTAAATGCTTATATTTTAATAGTTTGTAAATTTTGACATGATATAATTGCAAAAACGATTTAAAGAAATGTATCAATAATAACATTCTGCAAAAGGTTTTTATAAACAAAAAAAAAAAAAAAAAAAAAAAAAAAAAAAAATGAATTCATTTTATTTTGTCGTGTGAATGAAAAAAACAAAATAATTGTTTTTGGAAAAATATTGTTCCCCTTACATATTTTTTACTGGATGAATTATTAAAATTTAAATATCATTACAATGATTATTATAAATAAATAATAAAATATAATAATTACCTGATTGTGTTCTAGTTGAATTAGCTGATGTATCATCTACAGAGGCAGTCCTTGCCCTCGTTATTCCAATGCAAGCACCCATTCTACACGATCAAAATAACCAAACATTTCACTACTGTAATTCAATAATAATAATAATTTTATCACAAATTTTTCCATTTTTATCCATATTTGGATTTTTTATACTTAAGATTTTACTTCTTGATCATTTAATTACAGTTCTGCTGTTTAATCAATAAATAATAGTGATTATCACGATATAAATAAATGAAATATATGTATAACATTTAATATTCACGCAGGGTGACGATTGTTCGATTCTTTATATTCTACGAAGTTTATCATCTTTTTTCTCTTTTTAGTTTAATAAGTTATCCCACTATCCCGCTTGATGGTGTTGCTTTCTTGTTTTCATTTTTGTTGATAATGTCATCACTTACACTATCAACTTTTGATAAGTTAACTTGATAAGATAGATATAATTTTCAATAAAAATACGACCCGGTATCTGATCATTGCAATTATTTTTCCATGACTAAAACGGTAACCCGTTTAACAATAAACGGGCATGCACTTTCTTGTTTGTTCGGTAAATTAATGAAGAAAATTATTTTTTTCCTTCTTTATTATTATATAATTAATCATTTTTAACAATAATTCCCCCAGGCATCTGATCATTGCAATTTTATTGCCCGTTAATAGATCGGTTACCCGTTTAAGGATAAACGGGCGTGCAATTTTTAGTTTGTTAATTTAGAAAGAAAATTAATTTTTTCTTCTTTATTATTATATAATCAACAATTTTTAATAATAATCCCCCAGTTATCTGGTTATTGCAATTTTTTGCCCGTAAATAGAAGAGTCACCCGTTTAAAAATGAACGGGCGTGCAATTTCTTGTTTGTTAGATTTCTTCATGGAGAAAATTATTTTTTTTCTTCTTTATTATTGTATAATTAATCATTTTCAATAATATTCCTCTAAGTTATCTGATCATTGCAATTATTTTAGCTGTGAATGGAACGGTCACCCGTTTAAAAATAAACGGGCGTGCAATTCCTTGTGTATGAGGTGAAATAATTAAATCAATTATTTTGTTTCTTGATGATTCTTATATAATTAATTACATTTGATACTAATACCTCCGGCAAACATTTTATTGCAATTATTGGACCCGTAAATAGAACGGTCACCCGTTTAAAAATAAACGGGCGTGTAATTTCTAGTTTGTTAAGATAATTAATAAAGAAAATTACTTTTTTTCTTCTCTGTTGTCATATGATTTATTATTTTTAATAATTATCCCCCCACTTATCTAATCATCGCAATTTTTTCGCCCGTAAATAGAACGGTCACCCGTTTAAAAATAAACGGGCGTACAATTTCTTGTTTGTTAAATTAATCATATTTAATACTCATATCCCCAGCAAACCGATCATATTGCTTTTATTTTCTCTGCGAACAACATGGTCACCCGTTTAAAAATAAACGGGTTTGCAATTCTTTTAGTGTAAAAGTTGATTAATTAAGAAAATAATTTGTTTCCTGTTTTATTATTATATAATTATTTATTTTCAATATTAATCACCCCTAACACTCGGATCATTGTAATTATTTTCTCTGCGGTCACCCGTTTAAAATAAAACGGGCTGTCAATTAATGGTTATTACGTATAATTATTATTTAAATTATTTTTTTTTATAATTTTCAATTTATAATTATTTATTTCTAGTTATAATCGCCTTAGCCAGCTGATTATTGCTATTATTATTTTCACCAATATCGAAATCACCCGTGTGAATTTTAACGGGTACGTTATTCTCTCATTTCATCGCAAAGTCTTTTTATTAAATCTTACGGGTAGTATTTTACTCCGTATTCTTTTCTTTTTCTATTTTTTTGCCTCGCATTTAAATGCTTTACGGCTTCTTTTTAGTACTCTCATCGCCATCTATCGTTCGCCCGCGCAACCTTATTACCAATCGTTTTGGATGATAAATGATTTTTCGGGATTTTGGGCTTCGGGAAAAAGAGCCTCACCCTGTAAAATATTTATATATATACACATCCCTACAATAATAAATACATGACAGTTTGAAGTTAGTCAATAGTCGAAAAAATGGGACCTGATTCCTTATTGGTAGAATATAAACCCTCCTCAGTTACTATTGGTCAATCTCCTGGTACGTGAACATATCAATATATCGATATAAATCGAACAGAATAAATTCATTCTAGAATTCCGATAGGGGGCGCGCGAATGCGCGCCGTTAAAAATTCTAGTTTATATATATACTTGGTAAGAAACGTGCTAATTATTTTTAATGGAAATGGAAACATATAATACATTTTATAACCTCTTGAATACGGCAAAAAAGTTTTAAATCAATAATATATTAGCCATTTGTATTGAGTATAATAAAGATTATTTATCGATTTATTTTTCGGATAAATATTTACTCAAAAAATCGAGAATGACGCCTACTAAAACATATGATTTTGTTGAAAAATTAAGAACTATTTTTGATAATGATTGTGAGAAAAGTAAATTAAACAAGTTGTGTATTGATATTGTTAATGGTCAGTGATAACTAATTAATGTCTTCTTGTGTTATCTCATATTTATAATTATATTTAATAATGAATAACAATTTTTTTTTATTTACAGATATCGAAAACGGACAAATTAAATTATTTCAAATAATTGAACAGTTGGGTGTATTTTTGACAAATGCAGATGTAAATATACGAGAAAATGGAATAAAGACTCTGTCATTGATTCTCGATAATATTGATAAAAATTATTTAAATGAACAAGAAGTAGAGTTGCTATCGACCTTCTATTGCGAACGGTTTAAAGATCATCATAGTATCATTCCAGTTGTTGTTCAAGGGATTTTATCAATCGTAAGTTATTGGTAATTATTATATCTAATATTAATTATAATAGGTAAAAAAATCAAATACTCCTTTAACATTAAGAACAAATTTACAACTTTGATCTAAGGACTGACTTTCGAGAATAAAATTTTACTTGGTCAAGTTTTACAACCCAAAGTAACGACAGATAAATGAATGATTTATTATTTAGCGTCGGCTATTTACAGCAATTTCACAAACAAACAACGTAATACTTTGGTATAAAATTACAATTTACACAGATAATCAATTTTATCCTTAATTTATAGTTTTAATTTTATTTTAAATATTTTTAAACGATTTTCTTTTAATAATTCGTCCGGTAAACACTTATAACATTGAAACCCTCTATAATCTAATGATTTTTCTGCGGTGTAAGTTCTAGTATGCGCAATTTTTAACAAATTTTGATTTCTGGTATTATAAATATTATTATTAGATATAACTCTATCATTTAAATAATCAGGTAGGAGTCTATATTTCATTTTAAAAACGAATATACAAGTATTGTAAAATATCATTTGTCAGATCTCGATAGCAAATTCAATGTCTCTAACATTATTAGAATGCTAGTGTACTCATTTACTCCTAGTATTGCTCGCATTGCTTTATTCTGTATCTTTTGTAGTGTACACAATTTTTTATCAGTATAGTTCAACATTAAGGTATTACAGTAATTTATATGAGGAAGAACTATGGTTTTATAAATAAGACTTTCAATATAATTACTCACAGTAAATCGAAGTCTACATAAAAGATTAACTTTACTTGCTATTTTTCTACTTGTATGAGCAGCATTGCTATTAAATGTTAAATTATTATCAACTATCACTCCAAGATATTTACTCTCCTTCACGTAGTTTAATTTTTCATCATCAATTATTAAATTATAATTATCTCGAATACCCTGAATTCTTCGATCATGTATAATCATGTAAACAGTTTTTTTAATATTTATTTTTAATTGATTATTTTTTAACCATTCTTTATATTTATATTTATATTTATTTATATTGACGCCAATCGGCAATATACATAAGAATTTACAGAAATTATAAAGATTATAAAGATTATCAGGGAAAAATTCAAGTGATTAAATTAACTGAGATAATTATTTAATGGTAAGTGAGCAGCAGGTTCTTTGTGGCGGTGATGAAGTTATTAAACGTTCCTCCATAGAAATCCAGATCATTGTGTAAGGAATTTACAAGATTGGCAATGCGATTGTGTGGCCCATTAACGACGTAGTTTTTGTTCGATTTAGCAGTCTTGAGCAGTCGTTTACGTTTTAATGGTAGATCAGTGGGTGCAAAGTCGAAGCTGCTTTTGATTTCAGGTGTGTCGATAAGGCCATTTGCAACTTTAAAGAAAAAAGCCAGGTCAGCAATTTGGCGTCGTGATCTGAGACTATTAATCTTGAAGTAACGGCAAGTCTCCTCCAGTGTGTTGTCATTTACTAGTTGAACTCGGTGAAAAGTTAGCGTTCTACACATTTTTCTCTGGACTTTCTCAATACAATTAATCATGATGTCTGTATATGGAGACCAAATGATTGATCCATATTCCAGGATTGGCTGGACCAGTGAGTGATAAAGACTCAACAGTGAATAAGGATTTCAAAAATCTCTGCAGGTCCTGATGACGAAGCCCAGCATCTTGTGTGCCTGTAGGGTTATTTTACTAATGTGTTTGGAGAACGTTAGCTTGCGGTCTATGATGATGCCCAGATCCTTTATGTCTTCAACTTCAATGATATTTTTATCATCTAGCTTATAGTTAGTGGGGAGTATGACATGCGATCATGAGAATGATATTACTGCACATTTTTTGATGTTTAGATCCAGCTTATTATTGGAACACCATGTAGAGAGATTATCAATATCCTGTTGTAGAGCGTAGACATCTGAGTCGTTAGCAATCATTCTGTAGATTTTTAAGTCGTCGGCGTAGAAAAGGTATTCTGAACCGAAGTTGGAACCAAAATCGTTGATAAATACGTTGAACATAATGGGACCCAGATGTTATCCTTGTGGTACTCTTGTTTTTACCTTATAGCTTGCCGAGAGGTGACCATCGACCCAAACTTGAAGTTGCCTGTCTGTTAGGTATGAGCTGAGCCATTTCAAAGCATTGTCTTGTACACCTAGTAGGTTTAATTTGTTTAATAGCATGTGATGATTGACTCTGTCGAATGCTTTACTAAAGTCAGTATAGACAGCATGAACTCTATGTCCGTTATTCATTGCGTTAAGTATATAACTGACGTATGTAAAAAGGTTTGACGCGGTCGATCTTCCTCCAACAAATCCATGCTGTCTGTTCGTGATGATGTCAGTAAAGAATAAACTGAGCTGAGGTAAGACTAGCTTTTCGAATAATTTTGCAAGTGCCGACTGTATGCATATTGGTCTATAATTTAAGACATCAGATCTGGACCCATCCTTATGAATCGGACTAACATAAGATGTCTTCCAGTCTGAGGGAAAGGTACCGAGTTGCAGCGATGTGTTAAAGATGTGTGTGAGCTGTTCACAGAGTCCTGCTGCACAGTTTTTAAGGAAAATGTTGGGAATTCCATCGGCTCCCGCCCCCTTTTTAAGATTTAATGACCTCAGCGCTTTGAGAACATTGTCTGTGGTAACTTCCAGGCTACTTAATGTTGCTTGCTGATAGTTATGTTGACTATCTTCGATGATTCTTGGGTGCTGTGCCTCTGATAGATAGACACTTTAGAAATATTTAGCAAATAGGTTGCTGACATCCTCACCGGTATTAGCTGATCGGTTATTCCATGAAAATGTGGACGTAATATCACTACAGTTTCGTTTTTTATTCTTGACAAATTTCCAAAATTCATTCGAGTCAGACCTGACTAACTGTTCGGCTTTATTTATGTAGTTCCTATAGCATGACGCACTGAGTTCTTTGCATTCGCGCCTGAGGTTACTAAATTTTTTGTAATTCTGATTGGAAAATTAAGTACTAATAACGCATAATTTAACTTATTCTCAATGTAACATATATTATTCGCACTATAACTCAGTCGTATGTTATCAGCAAATAATTTACAGTCAATATCGAGTCCTTTAAAAATAGTAATAATTTCATTAATATAAATAATAAAAAGCAACGGTCCCAATTTGGATCCTTGAGGTACACCATATTTGACCTCTTTATCATCAGACAGATCATTATGGAATCAAACTCTTTGTTTCCTATCAGCTAAATAGGATTGAAACCATTTAAAAACTATACCGCGAATACCAAGCCTATGCAGTATTCTGAGTAAGATCTTACAATTAATGGTTTCGAAGGCACGTGAAAAGTCAACAAAAATTACACCTATAATTAAGTCTTTATCTAGATCTTTTCTCCAACCAATAATAGAGTGTTGAAGGGCCGATTCACATGAATGAAGTTTTCTAAATCCGGATTGTTCAGGGTTTAGTATTTTATTATCGTCAACGTACTTAGTCAATTGTACTTCCATCACTATCTTTTCTAATAATTGCTCAAAAATAGAAAGAGTATTTATCGGTCTTAAATCTTCATTTTTTATGCTTCCTGAAATTTTCTGAATCGGCACGACAGTAGAAATTTTCCAGTTAAGTGGTACTATTCCTAATTCAAAAGAAGTATTGATCATGTATATTATTAAATCACATTTAGCCTTCCATATAAATTTAACAAGACTTGAATTAATTCCTTTTTCGACCCTTAATTACTATCAAGATTGTTAATAATTTTTTCTAACCCTTGATAACTAACTTTATCAAAAGTATCCCATACGACATTATTTACACTAATTTACCTATAGAACTATCTCTACTATCGACATCACAGTTAATTTCTCTATTAACAATATTATCAATACTGTTTATAAAATAATTATTTAATTTATTTGATAAAATATGATTAAACATTATTGATATAATCATATACAATTTATTTAAAAATTGACTGGATAATCATGCAAAATAAACTACAATTATATATGATTAGACGAAATTTTATTCAATTTATATACAATAAAAATAAAAATAGCATAAGATAGTTGATTAAAAAAAAAATCCATTTAGGAACCAAGAAATTTTATATGGCTCAAGAATTTTTTTGCTTCATTCAATGCAATACAATTTTTTATAATGATTCTCTTAGTTCAAGTTTTTTGCTTGAATCAACTTAATTTTTTATTGAGGTTTAAAATTAATCTTTTGTGTAGATTCAGATTTTTGTTAGTATTAACTACGTTAAATGTCTTATTTTTAAAGCAATAACACTTCACCATTTAGATTATTGTTATATATTTTATACTATATTATAATTGTACATTAAATTATACTATAATAGCAAATCACAAACTATTAGACTGCTAAAGACATTGAGTTGGATATCAATTAGAAAAAAATTAGGAAAATGGTTGACCCTAAAGGCCATCCCTGCAACTTCCCGCTAATTTGATACGTATATATACGTTTATAAACGCTTAAAATTTCACTTAAGACGTTTTTGAGCTCTTCGAGTTCGAAAATATAATTTATGTGTTATTTTGAGCTATATATACATACAAACATACACCATCTTAAAAATCGGTGCCACGACTAAATGACCGCGGACAGAACAACCGCGACTAAATAACCGCGCGACATTACACCCGCGGTGCTATGTCAGCGTCATAATGTCCGCGGCAAATTTGGGAATTGGGTGAATAAAGGATAAGGGAAAGGGAGGACCTCTTTTTACTCAGTAGGAATCTTATTAGTGACTGAAAAAATATAATTCGGACAGCCCGGACCGGGAATCGAACCCGGATCGTTCGGTTACGTGCCAAAGGCTCTACCAGTTAAGCTATCCGAGACCTTGTCCGTAATTTACTATTCAGTCACATATTAACAACCTGACATGAGTAAACACCACCGTCCATCTTACGGCAATAACAAATATTAATTTGTAGTTAAATTTGTCGTGTTGATAAGTCAGCGACCTAGTTACGGATATTCTGTCGTAGGTTATTCTGTCGCGGCTATTTTGTCCTTGGTCATTTTGTTACGGCACCTTAAAAATCGTCAGGGAATTTTCCTAGAACCTTAAAACGTCGAGATCTAATGAAAACTCGATTTTCGAAAAACGGGGTAAAACCAATAACTTCTCGATTTTTGAAAATTTGTAATTTTCTTAGCGGGAAGTTAAAAATATTTTATATTGTTTTTTTTTTATTTCGAAATGAAATGTGGACTTCTTCCTGATGATTTATAAATGATGAAATTGATTTACATACTTGGACGCATACTGCAGAAAAATTAATTGTGTTTGAATAATATTTATTTATTTATTTTGAGTTTTACTTGTATACCGTTATCTGGTTTTTACAAGGCTGATATCCCCACTCTTTTTTGGGGAATCAATTATATCTCCACTTTTTATTGCGGCTGTGGCTTCTGTACCGTATTCACCCTGATCCTCACCACTCGGCTTAGCTATTGGAACAGAAACATGGGAGAACCACAGAGAAAACCCATGTTAGTACAGTCGGAGCTGGGTTAAGTCTACAGTGATTGATAAGAACTCTTCTTTATCGACCACTGGAGCATTAGGCCCCTCTCCTAGTGTGCAGAGATCCCTCGCGCTAGCCAACGCTGACTAGAGTGGTCACCCATTCAAGTTGTTGCTTAAATGTGTGATCGCCCAAGTCAGACGTGTGCCGCCCGGCTATCTCTGCCACATCCAGAGGCTGGCAATGTAACGCACATATTTTTAATTATAATCACTGAAAAATAGTGGTGTGTGCTGGGATCGAACCCGGGTTTCACTCTTCCGAAAAGCGAGCACCGAGCCGACCAAGCTATTACCAGCCTCTTGTGTTTGAATAATATAAATAATCTGTTCAGAAAATAAGTTTTCTCCCCTCCGTGCGGAAAGCGTCAATTTTCTGCTTGCTGCGCTAAACGAAAATGCCGCTTTCCGCCTCCGTCGAGGAGAAATATAGTATTCTCACCACGGGCAGGAAATAAGAAAGCCTCAGATCACATGTTTGTCGACCTCGGCTTCGCCTCGGTCAACAATTACATGTAATCTGAGACATTTCTTATTTTCCTGCCCCAGGTAAGAAAAATACTATAAATAAGTGAAAATTTTTTAATAATGTTAACGATTAAATTGAAAAAAAATGTCAACAACAATGTCGATCTTATATCGGACGTATGAATGTTAAGATTTATGTAAAGAATAACTTCATGCTAATTATAACGAAATCATTTCTAATAAATTTTTCAAGGAAAGCATCGATTTTTGGATTTAAAACCTTAACAATTTGTAAATAAATATTTTTCATATAACCTGCATAGAAAATGCGAGTTTCAATGCCTGTTGAGCCAACCGAAACTAGACAATTTCAGAACAATGCGACTGTGCCGGGCAGGAATCAATCATTCCTTCCCGGCGGACAGAAAATGACGAATTACTGCCCGCATGATGAAGTTGCAGCTTTATTTTCAATCCTATCAATTGTTTATTTATTTTATACCTTTATAATTGTCATTCTAACCGTTAATTATACTGACATTTTATAATTC
This sequence comes from Cotesia congregata, assembly GCA_905319865.3. Lineage (NCBI taxonomy): Eukaryota > Metazoa > Arthropoda > Insecta > Hymenoptera > Braconidae > Cotesia > Cotesia congregata. The sequence goes on from CAJNRD030001116.1 coordinate 6,787,916, forward strand.
TGTTATTAAACATAAATACGAATGACAAAAGAAAACTATTCAATTTACGAATAATATTTGATAAAAAATAAACTATTACTTTCTATTTTATTATAAGTTTTATAATAAAATGGTAATTTCGCTATTCGTCTGAAACTATCTAGTTCTGGTTGGCTCCAGACATTTAAAACTAGCATTTTTAATGCAACTTATATGAAAAATATAATGTGTGACGCGGGATGAAACACGATTTCAGACCGAGTGATGCCAGCCCTCGCTTCGCTCGGGCAGGCAACTTCACTCTGGTCTGAAATCGTTTTGTTTCACCCCTAGTCACACAATATACTATTCAAATTTTCAGAAACTTTAAATGGTGGAATATCATTGAAATCCTGAAACTTTGCTTAATTATATCAGATTCAGTTTCATAAAAAATTTCGGCAATTTGAATACGTAGATTAATGGTATCTATTTAGTATGCCTATAAAAAATTCTCTGTCATATAGAATATTCATTATACCTAATTAAAATTTTTCTGCTGTGAAGAGGTGTTCCAATGATATTTTAATAATATCAAATTATCAAACCGGGTATAATCAGACGTGCTCTGAACGGTTTTAATGAATAGTTTTGGTTTAAGATGAATATTGAAATACCAGTTTCAAAATAGAAAAATTATTATTTATATCCTGATTTTTAAAACATACATTTTTAAAAATATATCATAAATAATGAATAAAAAAAATGATTAATTATTTTCAGATAAAAATGAAAAATTTACCGAAATCATGTTTACCGAAAATATTTCATGGTCTCTATAATGATTTACGTTGTCAATCTGAATTGCAAGCGACGCGGAGAAATATATTTTTTATATTAAAAATAGCGTTATCGCGCGATTTGGAGGATTTGAAAAAAATGGGTCCAGATTTTATATATGGGGTGATATCATCGATGGACGGAGAAAGTGATCCTCGTAATTTGATGATCTTATTTGATACATTACCAACCTTTTTACGAGAATTTTCATTGGGTCATTTGACTGAAGAGATGTTTGAAGTTTTGGCTTGCTATTTTCCTGTCGATTTCAATTCGGTAAATTTCAATTATTAGTTATTTATTCATGAATATATTTTATTCATAAAATGATATATATTGTTACTACTGAATTAATATTGAACTATTTATTGTTATTTTTTTAAATCTAGGCTGGTAAAGATGCTCAAGAAATAACCCGAGAAGATTTGGCACACGGATTAGAAAATTGCTTAATACAAGTTCCCGAATTTGGTGAATTTGTTTTACCGTTAATACTTGAAAAACTTGATTCTAATTTAAAAACTGCCCGGTTAGATGCTTTAAACTTATTAATTCGTGGTTCGAAAATTTATAAATCCAAAGCATTGACAAAACATGTCGATGAACTGTGGCCACTAATAAGACGTGATGTATTGCCAGGAAACGATAATGAGCTGAAATTAAAGAACTACGATGTAATTACCCAAATTACGCAAGTACTAAGTGATGATAAAATAAATTTCGAAAAATTTATAAGTCGAGTTATAGTCGATTTGAAGTCAAGTTTGGGTGATGTACAGTTGAGTTTATATTGGCCGTCAATAAAAGTATTAGAAACTATTGCACAAGCTCATGTTGATGCTGCTATTTACGTTCTGAAGCTTATTGTACCACTTTGCTTAGGACAATATGGAACAAAAACAACTATTAATGATAAAATTCATTTAATTGAGACAATGAATATTTTTTTACATACTTTGGACAATTTAGGAATGAGAATATCAGGTAAATTCAATAATACTTTTTTATAATAAATTAAGTGATGACGCTTTGTTAAACATGTAATATACAGTCAGACTTCATTATAAGATTAGTTCGAGACTCAGGGGAAAAATTTCTGGGGGTCAGGTTCTTCTACTATAGTGTATTCTTGTCTTTTGCACCGAAAACTCACTATAAAACTATCGAATAAAAAGTTAAAATATACAAATAAATAGTATTTATTAATTAAATTGATAATTATTTCTTTAGTTGAATTAAAAAGTGTTTTTATCAACACATATATTCATAATATGTACCTTTTACTTGTATATTTTTACTTTTCAGTTGATAGTCTTATATTGAGATTTCGGTGCAAAACTTTTATTCAGTAGTTGGTGAGGGAAAGATTCCAAGTGAGTTTCAATAAATAGTAGGGAAGAGTCTTATATTGTGTAGTTTTTTAACGAGGTCCGACTGTACACGGAGAGAAAATCCTATGAAAAATTACAATGGTAACATAGTAATTTTTAGTATAAAACATTGTAGTGCCGGACCAGAACTCAAACAATATAATTTATGCGATGCAACATCGTAAATTTCTATCACTCAAATTAAAAAGAAGTGTAGGTCATCGAAAAAATAATTCTGTTTCACCGAGGAATCGAACCCGGTGCCCTCTCCGACACAAGCCCAAGGTTTATCCCCTTACGCTATCGTAAGGAATACCTAACTTTTCTATTCAGTCACATAATAAGACCCTCCATACAGTAGTTGGTCATCTTTCGGTGGTGGCGTCACAAACTACTAGACTCTGTCTCTCTTTTATTAAAACATATAGTATGCGTCCTTATTCACTTGCTCTTACGGAAAAAAAATTAACTAAATAACATCGTAATTTTCAATAATTCAAATTATATTCTGTAGACGGCAGCATCATAAAAATCAACATACTGAAAGTCTAGTCCTGGATTACGATGTTACCAATGTAATTTTTCATAGGATTTTTTTTCCGTGTACACGGTGTCTCAGCGACCCTAGTGTAATTTTATTATTTATTTAAAAAACGTGGGAGAGTTGAGCTTTTTTATTATTATTTTCGTCATCTACGGATTTTTTTACATAAAATAGAACAATAAAATTCCACTATTTAATTAGTTTCCACAACGGTGTGAAGAAGGTATTATAAGCGAGGAGGCGGAGGGGTGTCGTGAGCGACGAGAGACCGTGTATAATAAGTGAAATATTTTATTCAAACTTTTCAATATATCAAAGAGAAACATTTGACAAGTATTTTTTGAAATTTTTTACTTTAAAATATATCTATTAGCGGAAATAATTTTGTATTTTAATGTCAGATAAATTTATCACACGACTTGACAATGCCAAGGAAACTCTATTCTGAAGGGTCACAGAAAATCAGGTCTCAATAGGTGCCAAAATTTTCAAAATTTTGAAATAAAAATTTCCCGAAATATTTGTCAATTGTTAACCATTGCCATCTTAAAAAGTTTAATTAAAATAGTTGGTTTGTTAGAAAAAACTGAAATAAGTATGCATTTTTTTCAACTTTCAAAATCCGTAAAAAATCTGAATTATTAAAATGAACTTTTATTAATTTGAGATAATTTTCAAAATAGTTTAAACAAAAATCTTTTTATTGCAGACATTCCTGAACTAACATGGGCAGATATACCTGGTTTGTATCTAAATGAACTAATAACTGAAGAAATAATACTGAAATCAAAACTGATTGACGGTTTGGCAATGCAAAAATTATCATTATCAGAAAATCAACGTGACTTAATTTATGAAAAAATATCAAGTGAGATTGATAAAAACCAAAGTGAAAATTTAATAACTTCATGTTATAACATAATAAAAACCTTAGCGAAGTTGTATCCAAATGAAATACTTGAATTAGTGGATAATAAATTAAAAGTTAATGATGAAGAATCTTTGGAAGTGCGGAAAAATCGACTTCGTGCTTTAGCAGAAATTTCGACCATTTCAAACATTGGAAAAACTATTCTGCCGATTTTAGTTCAAATTGCAGTGTCAATTGATAATGACATGATAAATATGTCGCTATATTGTATACACAAAATATTGTTGATGAATAATTGTGAATTTGATATTCATATATTTTTATACAAACATTGTGATATTGTTCTTCAATTACTAGAAACAAAATTGAACGGTTACCATGACAGAAAAATTATATCAAGTATATTACGTTTAATAGTACAAAAGTTGAGTGCTGAAGAACAGCGAGAATTAATAAATAAATATTTTGATAGACTGAGTGAAAACATTAAAAATAACATTGAAAGATTAGAAGGCATTTTAATTCCTTTAATGCCGTGTATTATTAATAGCAATGATAATCGTTTTATTGATTTAATAAAAAGCTTGATAGAAGTTTCAACTAAGAATTTAGACGAAAATATTCAATTATCTTGTTGTAAAATAGTGTCAACATTAGTCAATAAAATTGATAAAGAACATTGTTTAGAAAAGTTATTAAATTTTATACGTGAATTAATAGTTGAAATTTTAGAATCAGATAATTACAGTTTGATGACTAAAAAATCTGCTGTTGTACTGAACATTTGGATAACTAAAGCTTTAGTAACTCGTGGAAGCAAAGCAGCACAAGATTTTATCGATTACCAGTTAAATATTCTTAAAAATCATTCGGTTGGTAAATATGCGGCAAATCATTTTCGAATACTCGTTGATAGTTCTGATGATACATTACATGTTGATAATTATTGTATTATAAAATTATTTTATAAACAAAGAATTTTCCAAAATGTTATTCAGCAAAATTCATTATTTGATGGCGAATCACGACAAAACTATTTAATTGCTTTTATTTTTTTACTCGAAGAAATTCCACGAGACATTCTATTGATGCATTTATCTAAGGTTTGTAAAAGTTGTATTTTATGTCAGTCGAGTATTTAAAAACCGAAAATTTTTTATAACTTTGTTTTTCAGGTTCTACCTCTACTTATTGAGTCTCTTTCGTTGGACAATAAAGAAGTGATATTATTCACGTTAAAAATTTTAAAGGATTTATTAGATACTAAAAATATGGCTTTTATCGAACAAATCCAAAGTTTTATAACTACGTGTTTGAAATTGACAACATATCCAGACATGGTAATTAATCAAGTTTTTTTATAACTAGAATTTGAATTTACGCGCGCAAGCGCGCGCCTTGACTATAGAGTTTGCATATATTTTCATGCTTATGATATATTCAACCAATCACGTTACGAATAGTTTGATGCCACATACATTTCATCTCAATTTTATTATGGGATAATTTTGTTTTAATATTCCATCGATAATTAGTTAACCAAATTTTGAAATGCATGATTGTCCTTAACTACCCAAGCGTCACATAAAAAACTGTTGACTTTTTGATAAATTTTATTTAACAAGAAGTCAAAAATTAATATCTGTAAACTTAAATTCAATAAAATATTACCAAAAAAATTTTTGTGCCGCTTGGGTAACTTATCTAATAGAATTATTTTTAAATTTGAATTTCAAATAAAAAAAAATTTATTTATTAAACGTTTGAAGTATTTGAATTTATTCTTTAAGTTTTATTACTAACAAGGTTTTTAAATTAAACGAAATATATATTAATTTTAAAAATAGTGTTTCTATTATTCAAGACGATTAATGTATTTTTGCTATTAAATTTATAAGAAAAGGTTCATGAATTCTAAAACAAGTGAAGTTGTAAAATTTCCGAACTAAATTTCTCAAAATTTTTAGTTAGTGGAGATACGCGGATTGTGTTGTAATTATTTTTCTGTATTTTCATATAAACATTTGTAATCATGTTTGCATATATTTTTTTCACATTTGCAATATTCATAATTGAAATAAAAATCTTTTTTTATAAAAAAAAAACGGAATAGTACAGAACTCTTTCCAAAGGTTTATTTTTAATTGAATTTTGTTTCATGATTTTCAGAATATTAAAATAGCAGCGCATAATTGTTTACATAGTTATTGTAATTATTCTACAATTGACATTAAACCATATCGCGAGGATGTTTTGGAAAAATTATCAGAAACGATTGATGACAACAAACGCTTAGTACGACAAGCATCTGTAAAGGCACGAACTCGATGGTTTTTAGTTGGATCACTTGGCGAACCTGAATAATGAGAGTTTTTTTATAATAAAAAAAAGTTCAAAATATTGTCTTTATTTATTAAAATTTTTTACAGTTATTCTTTGTGTTGTATAGTTTATAATAAACATGATAACATGTAATTGGAAAATTCAATAAAGAAATATTGATTTAAATAATTGAATTACGCGATTTTAATACTGTTAAGGGTAGTTGTAGTTAGTTGGTAATCACAATGGCTCAAGGTACAAACGTCTTTTTTTGTTAGAAAATAAAACGAATAATTTATTCTACATTATAGATAACTTTTGTAAAATTATTGATTATTTGTTTAATTTTATCGACTTGCTATAACTAAAATAATTGTATATTTATTAAAGGGGTAGTAAAAAGAGGAGGGTACACATACGAAGATGGAACGAAATATTATGGAGATTGGAATGCACGAGGATTGAAACATGGTGCGGGTTCTATGGTATTACCTGATGGAACTCGATACGAGGGAGGTTTCCAAAATGGTTTGTGCTCCGGGCTCGGAGTTCTTATTTTTCCTGATGGCGCTAAGTAAGTATTGAGTTTACTATGTTATATAATCTTGAAAAAGATTTTATGTATGATTAATCATTACCTACATGTATTTTATACATGTATTCATCAAATTGTGAAAAAATATTATAGAATTATAAATAACTATCTATATGTTTTTATCGTGGTAACTATTCAATTTTAATTAAACATAATGATGATGATTATAAATGAATATAAATCAAAAAATTATAGAACAAAAAAAATTTTAATTCCAAATATTTTTTCGGAGAAAACAGCATTTCCAAATCCGAAATCTCAATAATCTTTAAAAAATATTCCTAAGTTTTCAAAAATAACACATCAATAAGATTATAACTTGGTTTAATCATGTTAGCAGCCAAATATTTTTAATGCAAACAAGCTAATTAAAATATTGAAATACATTTGCGATATTTTTTTAGAGATAGTCTTCTAGTTCTTGAAATGATCTCCATCATATCTATATCGCGTGCCTAATGCAAAAAAGGCGCATAGCTACAGGTTAGTCAGGTTAGTAGGGATTCATGCTAAAAGGTCGCATACAAAATTTTTTTTGCCATTCTTTTTAAAATCGCTCAAAACACAAAGATCTGTGAAAAAAAAATTCGAGCATTCTAAAGTTAAAAAGGCGTAACTCAAGACATGCGCCCTTTTAGCTTTTAGAAAAGTAATGCCTAAAGCTAAAAGGGGGCATAAAAAAATTCAAGTTTTGATAAAATATTTTGATAAATAGCTACACAAGACATGGAATAAAAAAGTTTAATAAATAAAAAAAATTTCTTAACAGCCGGTCCCTACGATTGCAGCTTTTATATTTCTCTCCTAGGCAAAGAACAATTTTTAAAGAAACGCTCTGCTACGTAATAGATTTTTTAATTATCTATTTCGTATAGCAGAGCGTTTTTTTCGAAATTCTCATTTGTTTAAAAAAAAAAACATTAAATTGCAATAGCTTTATAATCATAAAGACAGCAGTACCATAAACTATAGGTTGGGAAAGAACTACCTTAAGCGGACTGATAAATAAAAGATTAAAGGACAAACGAGGAAAGTTATATATAGCATTAATTGATTTTAAAAAGGCGTTTGATAAAGTGGAGAGGAGAAAAATGAAAAGGAAATCTGGGAGAAGGTGATAAGAGGCAAGATGTACAGGATGATAAGTAAGATTTATAAGAACACATACAGTAAAGTAAAACTAGGACCAGAGAACAACCAAAAAATACGAAACTAGAAAAGGGGTAAGGCAGGGATGTGCAATGAGCGGTGCATTATATGGAATAAATATAGATGGACTCTAAGAGCAGATGGAAAAAAAGAAAATTGGGGGGACGGCGATGGGAACAAGCGAATATATGCGATGAAATATGCAGATGATGTGGCACTAGTAGCAGAATCAGGAGGAGAACTAAGAAGTATGTTGAATGAATTGAGAAAATATACCAAAGAAAATAAGATGAAGGTAAATGCAGAGAAAACAAAGATAATAATATGCAGGAATGGAGGAAGAAAGAAAAAAGAAAAAAAATGGACATATGAAGGGGAAGAACTAGAGGAAGTAAAAGAGGTGAAATATTTAGGATACTGGTTTACGACGAAGAATAGTGCAGCAAAGCAAAGAAAGGAGATGGCGAGAAAGGCACAAAAAGCAACGAACGCGGTATAGGGTATAATAAAGAGAAGCAAAAGGAACAGTATAAGGGAGAGGATGTATCTGATGAACACGGTGGCGAAATCTGTAGCTATGTATGGAGTAGAAGTGTGGGGGTGGGAAAAATCGGAGGAGATTAGGAGAGTGCATAGAAGGTTGTGCAAGATGGCTTTAGGAGTGAGTAGGGACACACCCAGGTACATATGGAGGGAAGAAATGGGAGTAGAGGATATAGAAATGACACTAAAAGAGAGAGCAGTACGATATATAAAGGACGTGATCAAAATGGACAGAGAAAGATGGCCAAAAATAGTAATGAAAGAATAAATGAGAGGTATACTAAACGGAAGAGTAATAAAATGGGGTAAAAAAGTAAAAAAAATACTAACAAAAATGGGCTATGAGGAAGTAGTCAGGATGATATATAAAGAGCAGGAAATAGAAGAAATAGAAACAAAGCTGGATGAAGGGATAATGAGAATAAAAGAAAAAGCAAAAAAAAGAAGACGAGGAGGCGATAGAGAAATCATCATACTGCAAATTATACAAGAAAATAAAAAAAAAAAAATAGAAAAAATTAGGGACTCGAGAAGCAATAAAGAATATAAATTTATTAAAGGACCAGGGCTTCCAGATTACCTAAAAAAGGACTAGGGGGAAGAAAGATGGAGAAAGATGGCTAGGTTCAGGTTAGGGGATTATGTGAAGGGATATAGGTATTGGGAAGAAAAGGGAAGTAGACTCTGCAATGTGTGCGGATCGGAGCTGGAGACTTGGGAGCATGTTTGGGAGGTCTGTTCTGGATGGGGGGTAGAGAAAGGGTGGCAGGAGATGAGAGGACAGGTATTAGGAGGGGAAGGACAAGGAGAAATATGGTTGAAAGAGATAGAGTTAAGATGGGAGTTCGCGGGGGGGGGGGATAATTCTAGTGTTGGCAACGGAAACGGAAATCCTTTGGAATGAAAGGGAAGAATGGATGGATGAGTGGTGAGGAGTGAGGCGGTGCTTTTTCTTGACACAGTGTGTTTCTTTTTGCCCGCCATGAGTGAGAAAAAAATAGGTTATAAAAGTATAGGTTATAGTCGTTAAGTTTTTATGTAATCTTTCTTTGTATATAGTAGTTGTAAGGCTTTTTAAATTTATTGTCAAGCGGAACGGGGGTCCGCTATTTGTACCCCTAATTGGGCAAATAAAAAATTATTAAGAAAATAAAAATAGACAAAGATAAAAACTACTATTGGAGAAAAGATGAAATAAGTGGAGAAGATAAGGAAACATGGGCGAGGGTACGATGTGGGAACATAATAGGAAGAGGGGGAAAGAAAGGATATAAGGATTGGAGATGCAGGGTATGTGAGGGGGAAGAAGAAACCCTGATGCATATAATGAAATGTGAAGAAATATATGTAAAAGTAGGAGAAGAAGAAAAGAGTTTTTTTAAATGAATGGAAAGATTTAGAAAATGAAAAGGTAGAAGAAAGACTAATAGAAGTATTAAAGGGAAGAATAGACGGGAGAGCATGCACGGTCTTCAGAAAAATTGAAGAGATCCTAAGGGAAAAAACGGGATTGCGGAGTTTGGGGCAGGAAGGTCACCAGAACAACGACGTGCAAACAAGAGGAAAAAAGAAAAGAAAAGAAAAATAGAAAGATTAAATGGAAAGAGAGATAATATATACAATTAATATACAGATACAAAATATGCAAAAACTTTGTAAGAGACGAAAGTCGTGCAAATAAAACTATTTATTATTATTAATTTCCAAATAAAAATAAATCAATACAATCATGCATATTTAACAATTTTTTAAAAATATTTTTAATTGTATTTTTAAAAGAATGTATGTATTGTTAGAGTATGCCTCTTTGACTCTACCGTTTTTTTTTTTAATTTTTAGGCTAAAAATAAGCATTTTAATGAATTGTTTAGAAAAAAAATTTATAGGCCCTTTTAGCTTTAGGTCATAAAACTTTTAAATTCCTAAAGCTAAAAGGGTGGATAATTAGAGACATACGCCCTTTTAGTTTTAGGAAATCAATGCTTGATTTTTAGGCGAAGAATATGTCAACCAGTCGACGGTGATAAAAAAAAAATTATGTGCCCTTTTAGCTTTGCAAAGCTACAAGGGCGCATACTTTGCTATGCGACCTTTTACCTTTTGGCACGCGATATGTATTTTTCAATGATAACGGAATATTTTCTTACTTTATTAGATTTTTTAATTAATTGTTGTAAGGTACGAAGGAGAATTTATGCAAGGTTGGTTTCATGGTCATGGCGTATTTTGGCGTTCTGATGGTATGAAGTTCGAAGGTGAATTTCGTGGTGGAAGGATTTGGGGTTTAGGTATAAAAACTTTCCAATTCTGATTTTTTGTGATATTTTTATCCGTTTTAATGTTTTTTAAGTGATAACGATATTTTTTTATTGTAGGACTTGTTACATATTCTGATGGAACGCATGGTTTTCCAAGAAACGAAGGATTTTTCCAAGATTGTCGCTTAGTCCGACGACGCCGATGTCCAGAAGTTATTTTGAAAGCTCAGAAAATATCTATGATAGCACGAGCTCAAGCATCTTGAATACATTAAAAAAATAGTCATCTATTATAATATATATCCTAATAAGAAACATTGTTCTTATCTATGAATGACATCAGTCCAAATTTTTGATTCGATTATATTGTGATAGTATTGTATTAAATATTAATAAATACGTTGTTGTAAAAGCCGACGATTTCGGAAAAATTCAGTTGCCTGTATAGTAGGGTGTTCGTTATTCGCACAATGGCTTTTCTTGCCGCTCCACTCTGAATTTTTAGTTCTGCCTTAAGGGGGACGGCCACTGTGAGGATCGAAAAAATAGGTGATTTTCGGGAATTTTTTTGACTGGAATAATAAAGGAATTTGAGGATCGGGTTTTTTTTTGTTTTATAAAGTATACATTGCAGATTATTCTCCTAAATTTTTATCCAAAAATATCATGTTGTTACAAAGTTATCAGCATTTTTGTGGGGCACCAAAAAAATTTCCCCCTCTATGATGCGATCTCTAAATCAAAAACGGATTATCTAAAACAAAAAAAACGAAAGAGCGTTGTAATCTGCATGCGTGTGGTTATCGTTGCTCGTAGGGGATTTTGAAAATTTAGATTTAAAAAAAAATGGCGACATATTAAAAATTTTTTCGTTTTTTTTCCTCATTTTTTTGGATTCAAACAGCCCTAAAAAATCTTAAAAATCGAAATTTCCAAAATCCTCTACATATTTATGCAAATTACAGTTCTCATCAGTTCAAAAAAAGTAGTGTAACGTTCCCAATTTTGGGGCGTTAATTAAAAATAATTCAGGTTGACATCGTTAGAGAATCAATCGACCCCAGGTGTGTCGTCATAGATAATTTTGATTATATTCAATCTTGCTGGATCCCTTGCTGGATTGGACAATTGTTTAACCTCTTGACCACTCGCGAGGCAGAATTTGGGCGACTTGGTGAACAGCAATTGGGGACCAGAGAGGATATATGATTTATCGGGAAGAAAGAACGGCTGATGAGCGCTCCTCTTCAATAGAAATAAATAGCCAATCAGTTAAAACTAATTCTATTTAATAATGATATTGATAACTGCAGTAGAGTCAGGTGAGCACGGAGCAGAGCTCCGTGCTCTATAAAGGTTCTGGATCGACTGACTATTCTGACTACTTAAAAATTGTACAATCTTTGAATTGTCAGCCATAGTTGGTCTCAGGTTACACCTAGGGAACGTCGTCGAGCTGCGGGTCTCACGCTGACGCAAGATGTTTAGGCTACCCGCGAGCAACGGCGACTTTTATTATTAGAGATTTCCGTTACTTCGCTGGTGATGAATTTTTATCACCAACGAAGCCGTAATATTTTTTTAAAAAATAATTTTATTAATTAATTTTACGAGAACGTTACAGTAGTTTCGAAAAAAACGCGTTTTCGTCGGAGTGCCGCGCGTGTAAAGTCATATGACGCGCTGTCACAAAAATGACTATAACTCGGAAAATATTCGGAATTTTGATACCAAACTCTAGATACATATTTTTGAATCAATGTAGCTTCTTAAGTATGGAGGGTAGAGGTAAGGAGAACCGTCTCATATGGGGGGAAAGTTGAAAAAGTGTCCCGCTGTACCTCTACCCTCCATACTTCTTAAGACATCTTAGACATTAGCATCTCTCATCCAGTAAGAGCTACACCGGGATCACCGGGATGCCGGATCCTCTTGGCCAATACACAACATCTCTATGAAAGATTTGTTTGCTATCTATTGGTGATCTTCTCAACGTTATTTGATGCTGGAGACAGCTTATTGGACCAATATTAATGGGAAGTCTGTAATGTAAATCATGGGAAGTTTCCAAATTATTAACCTCTTCTTTTATTATTGTTTTTTATTACCATTGGTCTTGTACTTTTTTTTTTTTCTTTTTTTAAAGAAAATTTCATATTAAACAATACAGAGTATAATTATATGCTATGATGCTGATTAAATAAGTGATAAACTTGTTTCACAGAGTAATTACATTTTTTTAATAATAAGATAACCTAGTCTTTGGAAAAAGTCACACTTTTTCACTTTTTAAGTACTTGAATAACTAACCTTAGGTAACCTGTCCTTCTTATATCGGGTTAAAGTTGTTGAATAGAAGACCCTGGGATCTTTGGCCTTGTCTTTCTATCTGTCTATAGTGATGGTTCCTGAAGGTCTCTACACTTCTCCTGGACTGGCAAATTATCCAACCAACCTCGGGAAGCCACTGCTGCCCGCACAGAGCGTGGTAATGCATCTGAAGGAATTTTATAAATAGTTGTGGAAAATAAGAAGGATGGCTATTCTAGTAATAATATAACACTCGTGATTGTATATTCAGTTGCAGCTTTATTATGTCTTGATGTACACAGAACTTCTAGATGTACGTGTGATCGGTACAGAGCTATAGTCAAGAGTGAGTATGTCAAATCGTAAGAGGGTCATTCCATGTCAAATCGACCAATAGTGGGAATCGACCCCTTTCGATTTGGATGAATTTTGGTCAGAAGTTTTCTTTTATCATAAAACGAAGTTCTGCCAAAGGAAAAAAAAATAAAAAAATTTTTTTCGAAAGATATACAAATTCAAAATTTCGCGATTTTTCCAGTTTTTCAATTTTGTTTTTGCAATATCTCGAATGCTATTATAGATACAGGAATGGGCGCTTTTGTTTGTTTGAAAGGGGACACTTGGGGCTATTGAAAAAAAAATATTTTGAAAAAAAATTTCAAAAAATGCCAAATTTGTCAAATTTTGAATTTTTGAAAATCATCAAACATGAAGACCGCCATTAAAATTTTGGCTCAATTTTTTTTGTATGATACCTTGTAATGATCTTAAAAGATTCTGAAATTTTTGGATAGGGGTTTTTTTTTTTTTCAAAGATATGAATTTTTGAATTTCAGAAAAAAATTTATTTTTGTTTTTTGCAACTTCTATACAAGTTAAAGTTATGCAGATACATAATATTGTAATTTTGAGTATTTAGAAATCAAATGCATGACGTGAAAATATTAAATAATAAATTAATTTCAACTTTTATTCATTTTTTAGAGATAATCTATTATCCAGTTCGTTATTATCGAGAACGTATACGGAGCAGCTGAGAGGCCAAAAGGCAAGCTCGTCAGCTGTAGCAGCACATCCTTTTAGAGGATTCTTAAAAAGCGGCGATGTGCTTCCGTCACCGGTATGTGCAAGTATGCTTGTGATAAGTCTATTCTCGTCATCCAGTCCCCGTCTTGGAGGAAATCTGGAATCTTTTTGGGAGAGAATAATTGAAATGACTTCACTTCCACGTAGATCCGTATCTTTATTTTCAGTGAGATAAGCTTTAGTAAGACACAACTTATGACCAAGTCAACTCGTGTTCGTCAATATCCGTAAAAATTTTTATATTTCCAACAATCTCATTGGTTGAAACATACTTAAATTTTGACAGTGAAGTTATTTATTCAAAATTGTAAACAAATGTACAAATGTGCCTTAGAAAATTCTAAGCTTCAAATTAAAGTGACGTTAGAAAATTATTACCGCAAGATCAGAAGAAAATATATCAAAAAAAAGAAAAAGTACTAATTTTACCGCCGCAGAAAAAAAATATTTCCTACAAATTTTTAAAAATTATGCACAAATAGTTTTAAAATTTTTCCGTCGATATATATTTTTGTCGATTGCATAGAAGTTAGAAACCCTAGTTTTGTATATTGTTATGCCTCTGTAGATTTTTACTTATTCTTTTGATGTTATCTTTCAAAATTGCTGACGGTGATGTTCATACGCCAGCGTCTGGGCAGAGCACACAATATTACCAGTTTATTCCCGTGGCGTAATGATACTTAAAACTGCAATGTACTTTCTGTAACACCTTTTTAATCAGTTACTGAATGAAACTCATAGAATACACTACGAAGTGTTATGCATTTCTAGTTACAGAAAACCTCTAAGAATTAATTATAGAATTGTAATTAAAGATCTTACTTTAATATTATGTTATAAAATTAAGCCAGAATAATTACTATCAATTTAATTAAAATTTAACAGTTATAACAGTTAATAGTATACTAATAAGTTTTCAAGTTGAAGTGCAACTTTATGTTATAAAATAAACAATTAAAAGTGACTATAATTTAGACATTAAAATTTGTGCAAGTTATTTTAAAAAGAAATTGAACCTTTCTCCCAAGGCATAACAATATATACAATTCTCGTTATATTTTTTTCTATTCATGATGAAATCTACTTCCATTTCGGCTGCCGAATGGTCTTTTTTTTTGTTGTTAAAATCGCCTTTTCTGTCAGCGTCTTATGATGAATGTATTGAGTGTGTAGTGAGTGAGAGTAATATGAAATTTTTAACTTCCCGCTAAAAATCGAAGATTTTCAAAAATCGGGAAGTTATTATTTTCACCCCGTTTTACAAAAATCGAGTTTGAAGGTCATCCGATCTCGATGTTTGAAGGTCACAGGAAGCTTCCCTGACTATCCTCGCGATGTTGTCACTATGTCTGTACGTGTGTGTGTGTGTGTGTGTGTGTGTGTGTGTGTGTGTGTGTGTGTGTGTGTGTGTGTAAAAAAAAAAAAAATAATTTGGCCTGGATATGTGGCGACTCGACGCAGCGTCATACTAAAACTCGACGCTAACGCCCCTACCCACTAAACCCTAAACCCCTTTTCTCTTTCCTCTAATCCCTCATGGAAACCGCCGTCAGGCATTACTTCGTAAAGGGAGGATCTAGCTACTGCTCTTCCTTCTGGTGGCTAAGGTGTTAACTACCTTCCTTCTATCTTCTGCTATTTGCTCTTCTTCTTTCGGTGGAACGCAAGTCTTTGAGGACTTCTATTGCAAACGTGTTGGTAGCGTTCCAGGCAGCTTCTGATGACATCATTGCTTCCACTAGTGAATCTGGTTGCATTCTCTAGTTCAGGATCCTCTCCAGCTCTTCACGCTGTGGATCGAAACGAGGACATACAAGGAAGACGTGCTCCGCATCTTCAGCAACTCCTGGGCAGGACGGGCACTCCGAAGAGTCATCGTGCTTAAAGCGGTGTAGATACTCTCGAAAATACCCATGTCCCAACAACATCTGCGTAAGATAGTAATTGACCTCACCGTGATTCCGGTTAAGCCAAATGTCGATCCGAGGTATGAGACGGTGCGTCCACCTACCCTTCTCTGCAGCATCCCATTGTAGTTGCCATCGGCCTATGCTCTTCTGCCGTTCTTCAATTCTAAGTTCTTCAGGGCTCAGTGCAGTTGACCTTTTTCGTTGGTAAAGGGCCCGTCTTTCCTCTGCTAGAACTCTAAGAGGTAGGGTTCCAGCAATGATGCACACTGCTTCTTCTGATATAGTGCAGAAGGCACTAGCTACTCGTAGGACACTCAGTCGGTATATTGGTCCAGCTTTTCTCCATGATTCTTGGGTTTCCAGTGCATCAGCCCAAATGGATATTCCGTAAGTGAGCACTGATGTGACTACTGATGACAATAGTAGCCTCCTGCTCTGCATTGGGCCTCCGATGTTAGGCATCAGCCGTGCGAGACTAGCCGTCACTACTGAGGCTTTGGCACTGACATGTTCCATCTACTGCTTGAAGTTGAGTCGTGCATCCAGCATCACTCCCAGATAACGGATAAATGGTTGTGATGTGATTTCTTGTTCTCCGACTCTCAACTTGATGGTTTCTACCGTTTTTCTGCTGGTGATGAGCACTGCCTCGGTTTTATGCTTGGCTAGTTGCAAGTTCATCATGTCCATCCACAAATTGACTCGTCTGAATGTAATATCAAATGCCATTTCTATCTCTTCGAGGTGCTTTGCGACGATCACGACAGCTACGTCATCCGCATATGCTACAAGTTTGACTCCCGTAGGCAATGCTATTCTCAGGAGGCCATTATACATGATGTTCCATAGCAAAGGACCTAAGACTGATCCCTGTGGCACTCCTCCTATGTGTGTGTGTGTGTTTTTTTTTGGGGGGGGGGGAATCCTTTTTACGGATTCTAGGCATAGTTGTTGGCCTGGATATGTGGCGACTTGACGCAGCGTCACACTATAACTCGACGTTGACGCCCCTACCCACTAAACCCTAAACCCCTTTCTCTTCTATCCTCTGATCCCCCATGGTACCGCCGTAAGGCATTTCTTCGCGGGGGGAGGAATTAGCTGCCGCTCTTCCTTCTGGTGGCTAAGATGTTATTTCTTCCTTCTAGTTTCTGTCATTCGCTTTTTTTCTTTCAATGGAACGCAGCTCTGTAAGGACTTCTGTGGCAAAAGTGCTTGTAGCGTTCCAAGCAGTTTGACTCGATAACATTGTCTCTACTATTGTCTCTGGTTGGATTCTCCGGTTCAGGATCCTTTCCAACTCATTTCGCTGAGGATCAAAACGTGGACACGCAAAGAAAACGTGCTCTGAGTCCTCAATAACTCCTGGACAAGACGGGCACTCCGGAGAATCGTCAAGCTTAAAGCGGTGCAGGTATTCTCGAAAGCACCCATGTCCAGACAACATCTGCGTTAGATAATAGTTGACTTCACCATGATTTCGGTTCAGCCAAACATCGATCTTTGGTATGAGGCGGTATGTCCATCTTCCTTTTGCTGCGACGTCCCACTAAAGTTGCCATCGCGAGATGCTGTGCTGCCGGTCTTCTGTTCTTCGGGGCTCAGTGCAGTTGATCTTTTTTGTTGGTAAAGGGCCCGTCTTTCCTCTGCTAGTACTCTAAGCGGCAGGGTTCCAGATTAAGAGATTATCCAAGTGTCATCGAAGGACAGCGAGCGTTCTCTCATCCGCTCGGGGAGACGCGCCTGGTAGCAGTATCTCTTCTGCCCCGGGTGTGTGTGTGTGTGTGT
>CAJNRD030001116.1:6806554-6816636 GCA_905319865.3 Cotesia congregata
ACCAGGTTTATTGCATCCAGGGTTGACCGTCCTTTTCGGAAACCAAATTGGTTATCTGCCAGGAGTGGATCAACTACTGCTTCTATTCTTTGGTGAATTATCCGCTCTAATATCTTACCCGCCGTGTCTAACATGCAGAGTGGACGGTAGGATGATGGTTCGTCAGGTAGTTGTCAAATTGATTGAAGTTTTATTTGAGAAAAAATAATAAAAAAACAAAGTGGCCAACTTTGAAAAAACAACGATTTTGTTAAAAAAAAAAAAAACCGATTATTTTATAGAATTGATCATATTTAATTTTTTTTGTGTAATTTTTCATTCAGAAAACAAAAATTAAAAAAAAAAGGTACCCACAGGTCAATGTCTGAAAAAGTTATGGCTATTTGAAAATAAAAAACCCACTGTTTTGGGAAATTCAAAACTTTTTTTGGGTTGGATAAAAAAATTTGAAAAAATTCTCAAAAATGTTTTTCAAAGGGTAGAAAAGAATGAAAGTTTCGGCTAAATCTAAAGGGGTCGAGTTCAAAAGTGGTCGATTTGGCATGGAATACCCCATATACATTTAGGAACCAATATGATAAAATTTTCCGTATGTACACTTAAAAAACAAAAACAAATAAAAAAATTTGCATTAAAAATTTATGTCTTTGACACGAGATAATTTTCGAGAATGTACTTTTTTGTTCGAAGAATTGAACGAATTGATTAAAATAATTTTTATTTAATTCAAATAAAGCTATTAGTTTTTTTTTTTTCGTACCTAATAATGATAACAAAAATTGATATTCTTTGGTCAAAAAATTAATACATTGAATTGTTAATTTCAATAAATTCTTTTCTGAGCATAATTTTTATATTTTATTAATGTAGAATAATTATTCTACATTAGTTAGTTAACTAACACTACAATTTTTAACAAACTTGTTGCGTAGTAAATTTGAAAAATAATTCAACAGTAAATTAAAAATAATTAAATTTCTATTAATATTGATGTCATTATCGTTTTAGAAATTTTTTCACAGAATATTTTACTTCAATTACAAAATTATTGATTAATTTTTTTTTCTTAAAAGTCCATGATTCATCGATGGAATAAGATGATTGTTCGGAAATTACTTTGCAATCAGCCTTAATATAATAACAAGATAAGATTAAAACGTGAAAGTTTTCAAACGGTAAATCTTATAATCTTTCATTATCTTGTTTAAGTCATTTCGACTTGATCGTAAAAACACAAAGCTATAGTAGACACGCCTCATAAGCGAAGTGTTGAGGTTGTGCTCTACTCTCGACATTTCGAAAAAAGCAGTTTTCTCGAAACTGAAATTGATTTTTTGTTATTTATATCGCACTTACAGGTTAAAATGAGTACACTTATGTCAAGTCAAATAATTTTTCAGGCACATAAAATATATTTCAATAACAATTTTTTTGTTTAACATAATAAATAATAACATTAAACATAATCTTTTTTGGACGTCCGTGTATGAATGGGTGTATGTGGCAGGGAAATTGGTCGAAAAAATGATCGTACCGGAATAATTTTTTTTTAATTATCTAAAGTAACACACGACAGAATTTCTTAGTTAATATGAGCGTTCAATTCACTGTCGTTAAATTATTATTTATAAAAAACTAATATATGACTGTGGATTTTTTTGTATTTCTATCTATACATTTTATTATAGTATTTTTTTTCCTCACCTTGCAGTTATGGTGCCACTAAACCAAGTGTGAATTCAGTCAGTAGAATTAATGTGCCACTAAACTAAGTGTGAATTCAGTCAGTAGAATTCTAATATCAACTTATTGAAAATTTTTCTATTTAATATTAAGTTACAACCATCAAAGTAAACAAAACGACTACAAGAGTAAAATTTCATAAAAACGAACCCAGAATAGAAATTTTTTGGTCTGGAAATATATGTAAACATTTTAATTGAAGCTTTTTTTCTCAGCTTTTAGATGCATTTTACAGAATTCAAATATCTCGACGCGTTTAAAAGTTATTTGAATGAAAAACGGTAAAAATATGGAATTTTTGAATTTTCAAAATTTTAAAAAGCTGTAATTTCTAAACTAATTGACCGATTTGGCTCAAATTTGAACTCGACCTTCGTAATCGTTTATAGAACAAGTTGTATGTTGAGTTTCATTGAAATCCCTAAAGAATTGTAGACGCTGTCGTGCTGACAAGCCCCGCGTTATATCGTATATATATTTATATAATATATACATACATATATAAACTTTTGAGCCATATGTATTTTCTGACTCAGCTCGTCGAATAAAGTCGGAATATAACAAAATTTTTCGAAAATTGCGTCATGAGGATAAATACAATAGTTAGATTTTTGTGAAATCTACTAAAAACTAATTTTTGCTGTCTGATATTTTTTTTTGGATCATCAATTAAAAATTACGGTACACTGCAAGAAAATAAACTAACTTGGTAAAAAATGGACAACCTGATGATTATACCTTGACAAAGTAACTATCTAAAGAGCGGTATTATGTTTTTATAAACCTATAGATTCAAATTGCGTGTGACATGTGACTATTATGTTATATTAAAATTTATTTCTTATATCATGAATGCATCTTATCTTGAAATTATCAAACTGAATGTTTTAAATATTTAAAATTGTACAATATTCATGTCACAATTATAAACTATCTGGTCGAGGTTTGCAGCTATAACATTTCTGTTTCTATATAGAGTTCGTTAGTTCCGTAAATAAGGTTTACGAAGAAAATATTTGAATAGAAAAATTTTTCAAAATGAAAGAAAAAGTCAATTCATCAAAAATTTTTTACATCAATGATTTTAATAATTTAAAGAAAATTGATTATTCCGAAGACGATTCATCTAATACAAATATAGGCATGAGTAAAATTCAAGCAAAAACTCTGTTTCAAAAATATTATATCGATTTTGCTAGCTCTTCAAGTATTCATGGCTTTAATCACATGACAGCACCTCGGCGACATTTAATCGAACGGTAAAATTCAAAGATTCTTAAAAACTTTACCATGTTTCAAAATTTTCTTGTTCATGTTTTAGTTTTTTAACCGCATTCTTTATAATTGGATCGTTCATCAGTTTAATATTTTTATCATTGACATTCTGGCAACGTTTTCAAGATTTCTCTACAGTCGTTGTTTTCGATCATGAATATCGACGATTCACAATCACTCAGCCAGCTGTGATAGCATGTCCAATAGTTCGCATAGATGAGAATAAATTTCCAGAAGTTTTCAAAAAGTATAATTATAATAGTCAAGTAATATTATTATATATTTAACATAATTATTTTTTACAGGTACAATTTAGCAGATACCACTGATAATAGATACTTCTTTCAATTCCTTTCTAATGCAACGTACTCCACATTTGATCTAACACCCGAGTTTACTACTGTCGAACCTACGAAGTGGTTATCAATTTTAAATGATCTTAAGCCAGATGTCGATTATACCTCTTCAAATTTAAACAAAGCTACATGGGTTGTTACTGAACAAGGATTTTGTCTAGCGTTTAATAGTTATGTCAGTCCATATTCTTCACTGGAGTGAGTATTTTAAAAACCTCCCTATATAAGCCTATAAAATTTGTGTAAATCAAAATTTTTATGGTTACATCTATAAGTGTAACATTTATATAATTAGTAAGTTATGTGAATTGTTAACTAAGCCGTCTCTTGCTTAGAAAAAGAAATTTAAAATGAGTCAAGACAACTTGAAAAGATATAAACGAATTTAATTTAAACACTATATAAATATATATATATTTTGCATCGAGAAACTATTGCTGAATTCTTTTTCTTAATCAGAGTCATCTTTGATATCAATTTTAATTTTATTATTCTTACTCAGTTTAATTCGATAAATAATCATTAATTTTCAGATATTGGCAAAGCAACAATTGGACAATTTTACCACTTTTTGATGAAGTTCATTTTTATGACTATCAAAATCGAGAAATACCAAACACTATCAAAATAAAAACTCATGATGTTATGGTAAGTCCAATATTATTCAACTATGCATTTCAATGGTCTAATTTTTTGTGAGTTCTAAATATCGCCGAAATAATTATTTTCACAGGTCAGTATTTACTATCCTGGTTCAGTTGTAACTCTGGAAAACAAATTCTACAAGTCAATGCGCACAGCTATGTCCCAATTAACACTCTTTGTTGGTGAAATAAGCAGTTCAAATCAAGTTACAGAACTATCATTAACACAACGGAAGTGCATGTTGTCCGATGAAGGTAAACTCAAAATGTGGCCAGTTTATACTAAAGCAATGTGTTCTCTTGAATGTAGGTATAATAATATACTGAGAATTTGCGGTTGTTATCCACATTTTGCTAGACCTACAAGTAAGTGTTATGACTTACGACCATTTAACAATTGCTTTCTTTTTATTTATTAATTAATGAATTTATTGTAATATTTCAGACGGAATACCAATATGTGATTCCAACCAACTTCAATGCATTGGTAAGAATCTCGACAAAGTTCTGTCGTTGGAAGAATGTGATTGCTATGCAGATTGTGACACAACATTTTATCTTGAAGAATCATTTTCGACAATCGAATTGTAAGTTTGAAAGTCTGAAAGTAACCTAAAGGAAGAAATGATAAATAAGTAATTCTATGAATACAAAATTTTTGCTAATCATAATGACCTGATTTTTTTTTTGCAGAAAAAAAGGATCTCCAGCGGATGCAGTAGTAACAATTACTATCGTATTTCCTACAGATAAGTATAAACGTGAACAATTATTTGGATTCAACGATTTTCTAGGTAGAATTAATATGACTCATAAAAAATCTTGGTAATTATTTACAAGTGGAATCAACCCATGCTGGGCCATGTTAAATTTTTTTTTTTTTTTATCAAATTCATCAATTTTTTTTTTTTTAATTGATCGTTTTTTTTATCTACTTTTCAAAAAAAAAAAAAAAATATATCATAAACACCAAAAAAAGATGAAATAGAAATTTTATCCAAAAGCATAAAAGTCTATTTTTTTCTAACTTTTAAAGGCAAAAAAGCTGTCGAAATCTTTATTTTTTTCTTTCACGACATTTTGTGTCATAAATGCACCGTAAAAACAAGCAGAATCAAAAGAAATTAAACTATATCAATTTTTCACCTAGTTTTGGCCCAAAATGGGGTTCACCCCACTTTAAATAACCAAAATTTTAGGCTGTGATAAATCTATTTTTAAAAATTTTATTTTTCTAATTACGTTTCGAATTAATTTTGGAATAAAATAAAATAAAGTGTTTGAATAAGAACGTACGACTAACTATTGCTAAAGCTTTAAATTTCTCGATTTGAAATATTTTCCAAAAAGTGATGAGAAAAACAAAATTTCTTAAAATACATTTACTACGGTTTACCTTTGAAAGTGACTAAGAAACAATATTAAAATATGTTAATTATGATTATTCAGCTTCTGTCGGGGGGGCAGCAGGACTCTTCTTGGGGGCATCCGTCATATCCTTCATAGAAATTTTGTATTTTGCTACATTACGTTTATGTTGGTATAAACAAAAATTCAATAAAAAAAATAAAACAGAATCGGTCACATGGTTCAATAAAATTAAATAGTCAAACATTCAAAAAATAATTATTATTATTATTACTGATAATATTTACAAGTTAAATAATAAGTTACTTTAAATGTTCTTGTGACGACTATACACAAATATTTTATTTACAATTAATTATTGTTGAATATGATGGTCATTGGTAATACTTTGTAAAGATGTCACAATATCACCAATAGGAGATGTTAATTCAGTTTCGGCTGTAGAGAAGCATGAAATGAAAGCCTCTTTTTGAGATTTATTTGATAACTGCAAAATATTTATAACAAACATAAAATAGTTAAAATAGCAGAAAGTCAAATGTAAGCTTGCACATTTTTATGTATTCGCTATTTAAGTAGTTGTATCACGCAAACTATAATGTACTAATTTTATTAGAATTTCAACTATCTCTTATTCAATTTTACCTATAAATAATTTCGAATACAATTTAAGGGGTTCATCTAATTTGGGTGTATGAAAAATAACGCTATTTTTATAAATTTTTTTAAGAATACTGTTATGTTTATACATATGAAACTTGTTAGGCTCAACAAAAACATTCATAAACTATAAAAAAAATTTTTATTGATTTTTACCTCTTTTTCAGTGTAAAAATGTCAGGTAAACAGGAGTCCTTAAAAAATAGGTTGGTCTGCGCTGTTGAAAAAATTTCAGAAACTTCTAAATAGATTCTTATAAAATTTCAATTGCATATTCTGTACACTTATCGTTATATCCTGGCAGAATTAGTGCAAAATTGATATTTTTTGCGAAAAATCACGCAAAAAAAAACTTATTTTCCATTTTATTATTTCGCAGAAAAATTTATAATTCTGCAACGGGATATAGCGATAAGTGTACAGAATATGCAATTGAAATTTCACAAGAATCGGTTTAGAAGTTTCTGAAATTTTTCCAACAGCGCATATCTACCTATTTTTTAATGGGTTCCTGTTTACCTGGTATTTTTACAGTAAAAAGGAATTAAAATCAAGAATATTTTTTCTTTTTTTTTTTTGTAGTTTATGATCATTTTTGTTAAGCCTGACAAGTTTTATATATGAATAAGCATAACAGTATTCTCAATAAAAAATAGCGTTATTTTTCATTCATCCAAGATAGAATGACCCCTTAATTATTAATAATATTTTAGAAACTGTGTTGTAACTATGAATTAAATTTATATTTAAATATTTAATAGCTTTTGTATAATTAATATAATTAATATTAATTCAGTTTTTTTTTGTAGCAATCTTAAATACAGGTTCCATCTTTTCATCTCCTTGCACTTATCGAGAGAAACCGTACTATCTTTGTCGCATTCGCATCAACAAAGCTATTGCAGATTTTTGAATTTTTCATAAACAAATGGAAATTTCTTAAAAAACGCTTTGATAGAAAATAAATAATTAAATAATCTATCGAGTAGCATAGACTTTTTTCTAAAATTTCTCTTTTTAGAAGAAATTCACGAACCCCCAATAGCTGGGGTCAGCTCTTAAGAAAAACTGCAGTAATTATTTAGATATTGAACAATTTGGTAGAATTATCGAAATCAAACCCGAAATTGTGAAAATTCGAAAAATTGATCCACCAAAAAGAAATTATTTTATCATTGATATAAAATATGAAAAAAATGTAAAAATATTGAAAAATTATCGCATCACCGATAAACTTTGTCAAAACTTACTAATTTTTCAAAAATTCATAAAAAATGTTTAAGGTAGTACCGTTACCACAAGAGTCAAATCCTAAGATCTAATCTTATTTGATTAACGTAGTAGATTTCCCTATACTAAATCGCGTTGGAGAAAGAGAGACAGAGATTAATTTTGAATGTTTTTTATTAACAAATATCCTCATATTCTCTGAAACCATACTTATTAAATATGTTCTAGATGTTATTTTCTCTCGTTGTCTCAATTTTTATGAGAATCTGAACGTCCAGTTTTGTGAAATAAAATAAAGTCTGTGATTTTCCATAAGGATCAGTGGTAAAGGCAAAAATATGTAAATATTAATATCTTTTTTTCAGTTCTCGGGGGTGAGGCTTTTTTTCCCGAAGCCCAAAATCCAGTTCTCGGTAGGGCTACAAAAATTTAAGTGGTTAATTATGATATTATTATGTACCTATATGTCAAGTTTCATCAAATTCTGAACGTCAATTATAAAACCGGTAGTACTACCTTAAATCATAATATCATGACATTTTTAACTTCCCGCTAAAAAAATCAAAGATTTTCAAAAATCGGGAAGTTCCCTTGTAGGAAAAAAATTATATACAACGGGGCCTGTCTTGGCACAATACTGGGTTGCCCAGACTCGGCCGAACAATACTGGCCCACGACTGGACCACTACTCAGCTGACAAGTCTTGGTTTGCCAGTCTTGAACCAAGACCCAGCCAATATTCAATTGACAAGTCTTGTTAAACTACGCTTGTACCAAGATCTAGCCAATGTCTGTGTAACAAGTTTTGGTTTGCCAGTCTTGAACCAAGACCCAGCCAATATTCAAGTGACAAGTCTTGGTTTACTACTCTTGGACCAAGACCCAGCCAATGTCTCTGTAACGAGTCTTGGTTTGCCAGCCTTGATTCAAGAGTTAACCAATATTTAATTAACAAGGCTTCATGAGCATACCTCCTTCAAACTACCTCTTTTTACTACAAGCTACTTAGAGAAATCTTTTTTGGTAACTGTAATAAAGCTTTGGGAAGAACTCCCACGCGAAATTGTAAATTCGAGTAGCTTACAAGTCTTCAAAAAAGAAGTATTTAATTACTTATTAAATCTTGATAATTGAAACAAATTCTAATAAATAACAAATTTAAATTAATTCATTGAAAATTAAAGATTAAAATAAGGATGAAGTAATTGCAATTCGCAAAATTATTATGCTGAGTTATCATCGAATCTGATGACATTAAAATTCTATATTTTAAAATTATTATTTTTATATATTAAGTTTCAAGTTTAATATGATTTTCTTTTTTACCTTGTTTACATATAAATAAATTAAATTAATTATTGTGCAATATTATATTATATTATGTACTCACAGAAATTGCTCTCTTGTAAAAACTATATTTACTATGTAATTGAAATTGCCATTTGGCCTGTGCCTTGGCATTAAATAAACAAAATCTAAATCTAATGTAGATATTTATTGTTTAATGAATATTTGTTAGCAAATGCTTAAATTAAAAATTTATTATTTAACAAAAACAATTACATATCATTAAGATTGATATGGTCTCAAAAAAATTAAAATATAATAATTTACAATGGAGTTTTCGGTATTGATAATTTTAAACATTAAAATTTATAACAAAATATTAAAAGTATACAGAACGATGTATAAATACTAAAGTAATATAAAGACTTGACTTTTGTATTTTTTTAAATTAATAAACATTTGTGAAAAATCACTTATTTTCATCAAAATATAATATTAAATAACATAAATTGTGAAAATAATAAACCGTCACACTTTAAAGACAATTGTCAGCATATAGAGTTAGCTTATATGAATGATGAGATGTAAATCAACTTATCGGTCGTACGGCGTAGGGGTTAGTTATCGGTCTAGTAAGTGCGCGGCTCGGGTTCGAATCTCGGTTAAGGCAAATGCAATTTTCACTTTATTTTCATAATTAATAAATTTTAGGTCTAAATAAAGAGTCAAAATTTTAGACCCTGAAGCCTTAGCTCCCTAAGGGCCTTACATATTAATTAATACATAGTAATAATAAAAGTTATTAACAGTAATGGAAATGATAATAATAAAGTAAAAATAAATAACGTTGTCTCAAAGCAAAGTCCAACAAAGTAATTAATTTAACATTTAATGACTCTAGATTATAAAACAAAAGAGATGAAAAAATATAAATTTAAATATAAATAATTAGTAATTTGAACAGTTATGTAATGACGATTATATAACATCTTTATCGACAAAAAACTTGTAACACTTTGATCGAAATTCATTGTAATCACTGTAATCAGTAATCGTCACAACCTCCTCCGGTAACTGGTTCCACACCCTGACTGCCGTGCACGGAAAAAAGTAAACTGTAATATTTACTCGGATTCCGGTTAGTTTTTATAGTTTCAAACAGTAAAAGGACATCAGGGTGGCAAAAATGTAAATATTACAGAACTTAATGTAGAAAGTATAAAAGCCACAATTTATAATTTAATATCCAAAATAAGTGATTAGTAGTTGTCACTATAGTAAATATCGACTCTTTCATCTTTAAAAATTACAGTTTCAAACAGTAAAAATTATACTTTTAAAATATACATCTTACCAGTTCAAGCAAGTCAATAATTACAGTTTGATTTTTAGCGTGGCGTTTAAAATTTACCATTTTACTTAGTAAATATTGACGTTGCTTATATTAGAAATTTACTAACTTTATTTTATACTTTTTACATATCATAACATCATTTTTTAGGTACGAAATGATAAATAT
>CAJNRD030001116.1:6816910-6834607 GCA_905319865.3 Cotesia congregata
CTATTTCAATATATAGTCCATATTATGAGGGGAAGGGGAACTCAGATGAAAGAGAAAGGGGTCTCGCTCTGGGAGAATTTAACATTTGAAACAGTAAAAATTGTACTTTTAAAATATACATTTTACCAGTCCAAGCAAGTCATTAATTACAGTTTGATTTTTACTGTTGCGTTTAAAATTTACCATTTTACTTTGTAAATATTGACGTTGCTTGTATTAAAAATTTACTAACTTTATTTTATACTTTTTACATATCATAACATCATTTTTTAGGTACGAAATGATAAATATTAAAGTCTGAATTCTTAATTATTATACTTTAACATTTTAGATATTTACATAGCGAATATTACTGTTTGAAATAGTATTTTCTTCCATGTAAAGAGTAAATTGTAACGTTTAAATTGTAAATATTACAATGTGAATAGTAAAATCACGATTTTACTGTTTGAAATGGTAATTTTTAGCAGTTGATCATTACTTATTATAAATCGACTGTTATTATTACAGTTTATTTTTTTCCGTGTGACAATGAATGAGTTGTCGAATGTTGCGGTTCGAGCAAATAGCAAGCTCAACTGTGTATGTATGTAACCCTTTTATAACTTTTGAACGGCTCGACCGATTTCATCGCGGTTGGCGCCATTCGAAAGGGTTTGACCAAACTTTGACCAAGATTTTGAATACACTTTGGACCGATTCGGACCAGTAGATTTCGAGAAATCTTAAAAAAACTACAAAAAAAAATTTTTTGAAATGTGGTTTTTGTGGAATTACTTTTAAATGGCTTCACCGATCAATTCCAAAATCTAATCAGCTCTTAAGATCAAAAAACCACGTCGATCACTGCAAGCCCGGTCAAAACCGGTTGATTCTTTCGTGAGTTATCGTTGTCGAAAGAAAACCGAAAAGTGTTTTTTCGGAATTTTTACGAAATTCCTGGCTCGATCGATTTAAACTTCAAGATTCTTCATGGGGCTTTAAAAACTGTGTCGATTGCCGCCAACTGCATAAAAATCGGTTCATTCATTCAAAAGTTATTGCCGATTGAAAATTCAAAAAATTGTGTTTTATTAAACTGCTATTAGAGTTTTGAGCTCGAAGAGCTCAAAATGACACACAAAAATCATATTTGTGAGCTCGAAGAGCTCAAAAACGTAATGTGTCGTCCTAATTTTTTTCTTTGACTTCTTCAGTTTTTGATGCTATTTTAGAATCTGACCCAGCTATTGCAGCTATGTGGATTTCTCTTAAACAAAAAAAAAATTCTCTGTTCCTCGATAGATTATTTAATTATCTATTCTCTTTCAGAGCGTTTTTTACGAAATATTTATTGGTTTAAGAAAAATTCATGAATCTGCAATAGCTTTGCTTTTGCGAGTGCGACAAAGATAGTACGGTTTCTCTCGATGAGTTCAAGAAGAGAAAAACATAGGACCCAAAATAATATGGTACTCTAAAAATTGATGTATGAAACATTTCAATAAAAAACATAAGAATGCAATTTTTTTACTTAAAAATTTTAAACTGCAATCGACAAGCTTACTATCTCATATTTTTCCAATTATATTCATAAATCTACTGCAGTGAAGAATTAAATGAAAAAAAAAAAAATTCTAAGAAAATATATGTGCAATTAAAACCACCTATTAAAAATTAATTTTTATCTGAGTTCAATTATAACTACCTTTTGAAAAAAATCCAATGAAGAAATAAATAATATTTCTTTATCTTCACACTCATATTTACCTCTTCTTGACTGTACATAAGGAAATCTAAAAAGTTTATTAAAGAAAATATTTTATTTATGTCGTAAAGACTAAGAACAATTATATTATGCTTCTACTTATTCTTGAAAATTATTTTTTTTTTATTTTTTATTAAAGGATACAAAGCTCTGAGCCATGGATTTGTCGACGCACTAATAAAAAAACAGGATAAACACCAAGTTAATGTGAGTGCAGGCAAGCTCTGAATAAAATTTGGTAAGCTAAATATTAACCAATCTTGGAAGAACGTGAGTTGATCAACATTGCTTGCAACTCGTTCACATATCTGAATAATTTAAAAAATTTTGTTCTATTGAAATTATTCAAAGATTAATAAAATACACACTTAATATGTAATCTTACCTTAAAAACAATTTTTACAATCAATTTTTGATGAGGTTGATGAGGGGACAAAAATTCACTTATTACTTTGGTCAAAATTTCAAAAGGTGGAAAAAAATCTTCAAGAATTTCTGTTAAAACAGAACTAAGAATTTTAACTTCGCTTAAATAACCTCGTTTTATTCTGTCAAATATAGCTGATGTTTTTTCTATTGTCATCATGAGAGCTTCAGGATTAATGTTTAGAAGTGATTGTTCCTTAGTTGAAGCAGTTGTTTCATTAATACGATCTGCTACTTCAACATACATGCACGTTATCAGCAGTTTGAGAGCTGGTATTATAAAAAAAACATTAGGTTGTTTTAATCTTTCTAAAGATAACTTTACTATTTGTTCAGATTCACGTATTGTAACATTTTTTGTAGCAATCAGCCTTTCAAAGCCCTGAATGAGAGTTCGATGGAGAGCAACAGAAATAGTTGATGAACTAGTTAATGTAGATGCTAATTCTAATACTGCAAACGTTTCCGTATCTGATGATGTAGTTTCTTTAATGTGTTCGTGAAGAAAATATATCAATGCCCACAGTATTTGTTGGTGCTGTTCACATTGATTCAGAGTTATATCGTTAGATTGTTTAACATCTACATAATTTTGAATATAGTTGACAGCTATTGGATGAATCATGTTAATTGTTTCTTCACAATTAGCTTCAACTGCACTTTGTAATAAATACAAAATACCGTGAAGAGTTGCTACTTGACAAGGAAAATACTTTGATTTTAATCCTTGATCAATAACTTGTTTAACTTTTTCTAAGCTCTCAATATCTAATGGTATCAAAACAGCAGCAGCTTTACAAATAGCAAATGTCAATGAGTGATGCAAAATTTCATCGTCAATAGGATGAATCTGTTCCATTTCCCAGCAACTGTCAAACATCCATTGAAATTGGTTTCTTTCAACAAAAAGCTCTGAAATAGCTATGATACTCTTCACCACTTCATTTAATAATCGAGGAAAAGTATTTGCATATGGCGTCATCCAGCGACTGTAAAATTCAATTAAAAATCTTACACATGAATCCAAGTCAAGATAATTGCAAGCAAGTGACTGATTTCGTTTGTCTTTTAATTTGAGAACTGATGCTGAAAGCTTGTCTTCGTGAAGCGAGCACAAAGACCACAAATATTGAACTGAAAGTTGACTGTAGAAGAAGTAATCGTATCCACTATTCGCTTTATCTCGCTCAATATTTCCTCGCCCGAATAAATGTTCAGAATCAAGAGATTTTGTTATACCTTTAAATAAATCAGTATTCATACTAAATTCGTCCATATTTTCATATTGAGATGAAATAAGATTTTGAATTATATATAATCTTTGTGATGCTATTTTTTTGAGAGATAATGGTCGGTCTCGAGTATGATGCATTACACTACAATTTATTGGATATCCTGGATATGGAAGCATTAGTGTCTGTATTAATAATCTAGTGATTCCTTGTACAGCAAGTATTATAGCTTCAATATTTCCTTCATTATCTATTCCGTTAAATATTTTATTTTCACTGGATGATGAACTTAAAACGCTTAGCAGAGCCATCCAGATTTCTTCAAACTGATGACGCGATGTCCATCCAAGCAACGTAATCCGATAAACAAATTGTCCCAATACATTTAAATCTTGTAAGAAATTTGATTCTGAAGTGGAAAGCAATAAAGGAAAATGACACATGGTAGTACCTGATCCTTCAATGTGCCATCCATGTTTCCATACCAGTGGGGGCGTTAGGACAAATGAATTAACTAATTCTTGACGACTCATTATTACAACAAGTCTAATTATAGAGTTTATGCTGAAACTAGGAATAATCTGTTTTTTATTTTCAAAATGTGCTTTTTCTACCCAAATAATAAGACTAGCCATTTGAAGACAAGCACGAGCATATCCATTTGTAAACTCATTTTTTAAGGCTGCTGTTAAACTGCTATCATCTACTTTTGACAAAAATTCTTGTTTACTTAAATAATTACTTGAGTTGGATAAATTTTTCGGTAAATGCCAAAACTCTACAAATTTCGTAAGGTTATTAATAGCAGAGCAAACCCAAGTGTAGTGATTCTCATCTCCGAAAATTTGGCAAACTTCTCGGTTTTGAAGTATTTCAATAGAACAAATTAAACAAAGATCTAAATAATGAGGTTTGAAATAACTAACACAATCATTATTGATATGAATCATCCAGTACATGACTTCTAAACACAGCGTAGAAAATTTAGCAAGCTCTTCATTAAACTTTAAATCAGTACACAAAATATCTTGATCGTTGAGTTGTCGAATAGATTTCATAATTATTGTCACAGCGGGAATAATTATAAATAACTTTTCACGATAAGCTTGATCTTCTATTAAAACTTTAAATTTTATTGCATATTGTACTTCTCGATCATCTGTAACACTACCCTGTATATTTGAATTATTTTCTATTAATTTATTTATACACTGCATATGACTAGATAAACATTGCTTTGCAGATAGATAAAGTGGTGATAAACATTTAGAATATGATTGGTCCTCATTCCTTGGCTCGGAAAAATTATTATTACTCTTCGGAAAAACAATCCTATTTATGTAATTTTTTAAAGTTATTTGTACTCCAAGTTTTATACATTCTTTTAAAATTTTTAAATTAAATTCTTGTGAAATTATAATTTCATCGCAACATTCGCGGTTAAGACTGCTTAATAGTTCAGCACATTCAGTAAATTCTACTGGCTGGCTAGCTTGGTTACATTTAAATCTCACTTGTGAAGTGAACCATTGCTCATCTAATTGAATATTCTTCAGAGTTTGTAAGTCAAAATTTTGATGGGGATCCTCATTTATTGGAAGAATATCGTAAAACTTGATAACTAGCTTATTAATATGATCAACTAGTGTTGAATACTTTCGAGTCAATTTTGCAGTGTTGAAAATTTTTATAACATTAGATAAATTTTCTCGTGATAATTGTTCAAAAACTTGATCAGAGTTAAAATTTAAAAGGATATTAATTTTCTTACATAATATTTTAGTAGCCATTTTCACAATAATTATACGAGAAGAAAAAATAAAGTTGGATATCAGAGTTAAAATTACTGATCCGCTTTGACTTTCATGTGTGCAATCTAGTAATTGTAACAATTTTTTTATTAGCAATGGTTGAGAATAATCAAATCTCTTCATAGCAATTTCTTGGATGAATATTTTACTAATTTTTTCATTTTTTTGTATTTCACTTGTTACAAAATTTATTGTCGGTGACTCATTTTCAAGATGTATGATGTCTTCAGTATGATTCGATACTAACCACTGCAATAATTCGGTATCGTTCATATTATCACAAATATAATTACAGAATAATATGGTTGTGCATTGACGTAATAATTTTGAATTAATTTTTACAATCTTTCCATTATTTGATCTTGAAATGCCATCATCTAAGTCATCTTCTTTGGAAAGTTTATTTTCTAAAAACTTAGACCAAAAACTTAGTTCATTATATTTTAAAATGGCCATCATATGAATCCACTGTATCGCAACAAAAGGATTGTGTTTTGTTGAAATATCAAACATAAATTGATTCAATTGTTTCACCGGATGAATATTTTTAATTTTAACCATATCCATTGCCGTATTTGTAATTTTGCTATAATTTCCAGATTCAAATAGATAAATACATAATTGGAGAAAGAAAACAAGCTCATGAAAAAAACAACTATCTTGCGGCGATTTCATTAATTTATGATAATACTCCACTGAATTTATAATCAGATAAATTTTAGCAGCAGAAATTAATATAACTTTGAAAATAAATAAGGTAAATATTTCTTCTGGAGATGGCGAATTAGATTTGATATTAATTGCATTGAATGAATCAACAAGATCAGTATAAATAGAAGGAAAATCAAAAAGATTTATATTATCAATAAAATCTTTCATGCATACTGTAAACTCGGATAATCTTGTAAGAATATTTTCTTCTTTATTATACGATATAAGAGTCAAAAAAATGATATTAACTCTTCCTAACCATCGTTCAAATTTAATTAAAGAATCTCCCTCTTCTGGTGGAGCCATAAAAAATATCTTCAAAAGAGAATCTACAGGTCGTAAAACAACTGGAGAAATCACAGAAAATAATTTGATAAGAGCAATCATTACACTTTCACATTCGACTTTTATAAGCCCAGATGATAAAGCTGGTAGAACTGCATCTATGATCATTCTTGACCATTTTTTCCATTTTTCTTCACCATTTTCATCATGTCGACATTTTTGAAGACATTGAGCTAAAAGTGACAGTATTTGATCATATTCTACTAGTCTCAGCATCATTGACATCAAATATTCTCGTGTCATGTCTAATTCGGTATTATCTGTTGTGTTTGTCGAAAACTTAGAACGTCTTAAAAAAATATCTTCAACAATTGGAATGATGGCAGGAATGCAATGACTTACAGGAGGCTGACCACTAGCTAATAATCCATCACATAATTTTATTACTTCTTGAATTTCAATAACCATCTTTGTATGGAATTTTTCATAGGAAAGATGAACGAAAAAAGTAAAAATTTTCGGCAATAAACAATCAACTTGCATAAGTTTTGATTCCTCAATAAAACTAAATTGACTTAACACAAAATTAATGAAAGTTTTGTCAGTATCTAAAAGACAATAATTAACATGAAATTGAACTAATTGACTTAACAGACTTAAAACTTGACATTGACACGATACTGAGTTAGTAGTTGTGTATAAATTTAGAGATTTGATTACCATCGGTTCAAAGATGCGAATAAAAGTTGCAAAAAATGCTTTTTGATTGTTGGATTGAGTAAATGACTTAAATAACATGGCTAATTTATGACTTTGATCCTTTTGTTGAGTTAATTTGGAGCTTGTTGTTTTTTCTACATCATATTCATTATAATTGCAATTATTTCCGATTGACTTTATAAAATCCGTCATATATTTTAACGGCTTTTGAACACAGCGTTCATGCAATCCTCTTCTGACATCTTCCGAATTACTTTTAGTAGTTTTATCTACGCTTTTAATATCGTCAAATTCACTCCATCTTACACTTAAATTCATTCCAAATAAACTTTTGAGCAGCTGTCGTACACATTGAATTGTCATTGTAACTGAAAGAGAAAGCGTACTTTCAAGACAACGAAGTATTTCTTCGGCAACTTTTCGAGTTTCATAGGTACTTGCTATTTCTAATATTTGAGATAATACTTCTAGCGATGCATTCAGTAGACCTAAATACATTTGGCTTGCATCAGTGTCAATAGTCGAATTATAGTTTAAATGTGCAGCTTGTAAAATCTCATATAACTTGACGTAATGCGGAATGTCATGAAAGGAATTTTCAGATTCTTTTCCCGGTTTGGAAGAATTCGTAGGACCTTTTTCACCCCGTTCTTTAAGCTTATGATCTGCTTGAGTTCCTAATTTTTTTCTAGGTGATATTGATTGTATATTTGAAAATGACACAAAATTTGATTTACCATGGGAAGATGGGATTTGAATATCTTCAATAACATGAACGTAAATTTTTATAAGCCTCATTATATGTTTAAATAAAAGTTCAAAATAATTATTGATTTCCATATTATCAAATAAATTCCATAGTTTTGACGTATTATCTAACGATTCCTTTTTTTCACTAATGTTGACAGTTTTTATATGTTTTAGTGATATTCCAGAAAGCAAATTACCTGCTAAAGTGATTAAATTCTTGTGAGTAGCTAAATCTAAGCTCACTGGATCTGAAGTAATCAATGAAAGAACAAGACTTAAAAGTTTAACGCTGTTTGGTGATAGAGGATCATTTAATAATAACATATCCATATTAGTATCATTATTAATGTTTCGATTACTTGAATATAATATCGAATTGTTTTTTATACTTAAGTTTTTAGGTAATTTGCAGTCCCATGCACCTGAAAATAAAGTTGTAGAATACACTTGGCTCAACTTACATAATGTCTGAAAACAGCCATACGACAAATGTTTTGACGAGTGAGCAGGTAATTGTTCAATCAATAAACTAATCACAACGGACAGAGCATTTTCTACTTTTTTTCGATGATAAGGGCTCCAACATTTATCCACGTAAAAAGAATAATAAGGTTCTACTAATCCATTAACAAAAAAATTATACTCTGCATTGTATGCCGGAATTCCTCTTTGATTGATTGAAATTAGACGATTCAAATACTGATGCTCAGTGAAGCATGAAGCCTTATGAATTACTTCATCATCAAATTGATTTTCATAACATGCCACTTCAACAAATTTTACAATAGCACTACTTGTTTCTTGCCGAACTCGAGGATCCTGATCACTCAACAATTTTATAAATGTATATAAAACTTCTTCTTGGAATTTTGAATTTTTAGTAAGATAGTTGATTGAAATATAGGGAAGTTCACTCAGCACTTGTACTAATTTCATTTTCACAAGAAAATATAAATTATCTGCCAAGGATAAAAGCCGCCAAATTAATGTAATTCCTTGAATGCTATCTTCAGACTCAAGAAGAGATGATAAACAAATATTGAGAGCAACAAGTGATTGACGACATGTTATTGCAGATTCATCATCTAAAGCCTAAACAAATGAATTAATTTGTTAATATCAAAATCAATTCTGATTGACTAAAAAAATAATAAATACCTTTGCGAAAATTTTAATTAAATGTTCTAACTGGTGAAATTTACATTCACGCCTTTGTGAAAATTCAGCTTTAAACTCATTATATGAAATTTGATACTTGATGAAAATTGTATTTAAAAAATATCCAATTATCATAGGAACATTCCCTCGCAATTGCGGATCACAATGTTCGGCATACAATAAAACATCTGAAATCATTTGGTCATCTTTTTCGTTTACATCTAGTTTTTTTTCAAGTGTCATCAAAAATATATTTGGATAAAGTCCAACAATAGCACCAATACTTGTCAAAGCAAGTGATTTAACACTAACTCGAAATAGTTCATCAGGAACCAATTGACCTGGTGTTCCTGTCAGTAAAAAGGTTGATGACAAATAACGACAACAATATTTTAAAGGCACATCCGAATCATCAATAGATCCTATACTCAAACTTTTTTTTGTGTCATCAACGACATTCATAAAATTTGATTCATTAGATTCTAATATATTAGTATCTTCTACATTCTTGATACTTTTTACACTAATTTCTTCATCAACTCTATCTGAAATTTAAATCAATTTTTATAAGTGAAATGGACAGTATCTCTGTAAAATAAAGATTAAACTTGTTATCTTCATTAATAAAGATATTTCAAGGTATTAGTTATTTAGATTTGTAATTAATAGATAATATAGACCCAAATCAGTAATTAATCCAAACAACTAATATATTTAAAATTTTTATACTCTTACCAAATTTACCATCATTTGAAGGCAAAGTGATATTTCCGTCGACAGATACAATTTTACTATCATTTATGCTAATCCCATTGCTTGATGTAAGTATAGTAATTAATTCTTGATTGCTGGTGCGTAAAAGTTGAACTAAAGTTTCTAAACCAGCATTAACAACATTGTGATCTGAATGCCACTGTATAAACCGTAAACATAATTTATATATTTGTAGAAGACTATCACATTCATCATGATTAAAATCTGAATTTTCATTATATAAATTATCAATGTAGGGTAACATTATTCTAAGACAACCTAAAGATCCTTCCACAAGATGAGAACTTTCTCCAACATTTGATATAGTTATCATTGAATCTGAAAAAGAAGAATAATTTAATTGAAAAATAAATCTTACTAGGTATAGCATAATAATAATTAAGTAGTTGCAGTAATTTAAATAATTACCTATAAGATAACGTATAACATAAAATAAAGATATTTTAGGTTTGTGACAATAAATACATGTTGTTAAAATCATATTAGCTGCACATCGTCGAAAAAATGCTTGTGATGAAGATAAATTTGGATAAAAAGCTTTTAGTAAAGTCTAAAAAATTAATTATTTTATTTTATTGAATTATATAAATATTAAGAATTATTTTATACTGCGCATACCTTTACATCTCTATCTGACATAAATATTCCTAAACTTTTAAATATTGATGGCAAGGATTGAGATAACGTTTCTATTAATGACTCTTCAGTTCTTTGAGAAATATTTACAATACATGGAATTAGGTTTGAAATATATGGTTTGCCTTTAGCAGGTCTTATTGTATGACTTAAATGTCCAAAATGATGTAAAGCTGCACGTAAAGAATTACAATTACCGTTTTTATGGATTTCATTGTAAAATTCAAACTGAATTTTTAAAATATTCCCATCCGATATTGACTAAAAATTAATCAATTTTTTACTTAAATTTAAGTGCAAAAATACTAAATATTCTTTTAAAAAATATAAGAAATAAACTAGTTACTCTTATTATTTTGTTGAGACATTCATCAGCGACTGATCTAACATCTGCATCCATATCAGCACAAATATCTAATAAAGTTCTTACTGACATGCTAAGAATTTGAGAAAAATTACGAGCACTTCTTACGGATGCACAACTAATTCCATTAGCTATAGCTGAACAATAATTCATCTTTTCTTCCTTTCTGTAATCAAATATCAGTTTAATTATTGATTGACAAATGTAAGTAAAATATTTTTTTGTTTTGTCGTAATTAATTACCTCAATCGCAGATCAGCATATTCATCATCCTGGTGTGAATTAAGGCTTTCTATAGCCTTCATAACACTATTGAGACTTGCCATTTTTTATATTGTTATTTTTGCTAAAATACTCAGATACAACTCATTTTGATGTTGAACTAAAATAACAATTTATATCACCATTACTGATTATATATATATAAATTACTACATCATAAGTAAACAACATTGATATTATTACAATCATTTTCTTTGATTAAAACAGTGTCAACAACTCTTTTGGAACACTCAAAGTATTCATCAGTATCATAAAAGGATATTATTTTTTTACCTTTAACATCAGTATTCTTAAAAAGTAACCATATTAACCAAAATTCAGCCAAATAATATTGTTTTCACAATTTAAATGTTCTTATTGATGTTACAGCGGGTAATTTTAATTTTTTTACGTCTGCAAGATTTTGAGGCTAAAACATATAGATAACAAAACATTGAATTTTTATGATGTGTCA
Organism: Cotesia congregata; assembly: GCA_905319865.3. Taxonomy (NCBI): domain Eukaryota; kingdom Metazoa; phylum Arthropoda; class Insecta; order Hymenoptera; family Braconidae; genus Cotesia; species Cotesia congregata. The sequence continues at coordinate 6,828,261 of CAJNRD030001116.1, forward strand.
AGTGTCCACTAGTAGCGCTGTCCTCAGTCAAAAATAATAAAAATTTTATCAACTCAATAAATTGTCGAATTTTCTTGAAACTCAAAATATTTATTTAAAACTATCAATCCTTTACTCTATATAATAGTTCTTAATAATTAATAAGACCCGAAATGTATTTGGTTACATCTATAGTTAAGAAACCATCAACTATCATTTTTAATTTTTTTTATTAGCTCCATAAAATTTTTTTATAGAAAATAAAAGTGAATGAATAAACGAAGAATAAGTATATACTAAATTTTTTCTTTATAATTCTCTAACCCATTTTCGTTACACAGAAAATTTAGAATCAACCGCCATTTTTTTCAGTTCCAACACCAACATGGTTGCTAGTCTTATGAAAATTCGCCTTTACTGTAGTTCTTTCGCCCGGGAGTATAAAATATAAAATACTCGGTTTCAGCGCGAGAAATGAATATTTTTTAAATAAAAGAGATTTATGTACGATATTTAATTTTGATAAAAATTATTTGGTTGCTTTCAATTTATTATTTAAGTTGACAAAAGATATTAACCCAAGCGGCACAAATTTTTTTTTGTTAATGTTTTGTTGAATTTAAGTTGATTATTATTTTTCAACTTCTTGTTGAGTGAAATCTATGAAAAAGTCAACATTTTTTTTTTTGTGACGCTTGGGAAATGCCTTCAAATTATAAAATTGAGGTTGACAATGACGTGATCTTAATAATCTAAGCTTTCGAAGAGAAGTGTCGTTACATATAGTTTTTCCGATGAACTTCACAAACTCCATTCTTCTCCCACCATAATTCCCATACATACATCCACTCCAAGAAATACATAAGTACACATACTTTCTACTACACATAAATGATCCTTAAACACCAATATGTGTATTTTTTGTTATATATCTATATATTATTTATTTCAGCTTATCGGCCTGAAAATCAGACTTCGCTATAAATACTTTTAGTAATACAGCCGTTATGTTTTATTTAACTATGTTCTATTTTTAATAATTTAACAGACCCTTTTAAAATCTATATATTAAGTTATATAACGTAAATTATTTGTTACTTTAGAACAAGGGTCTATTGAATTTCAGACGTGTCTTTTATGACTTTTCCGCATAGAGTTTCAAGTTTCATGTGGCGAGAAATAATCCTGGAATTACTCAAGTACTTTTTATCCCACAAAAAACAGTTTCACTGTAAACCGTCGCGCCAAGTACACGTCCAACTATTGTTACAAACCTTGATAATTCAATTTTTACAAAAAATTATTAAATCGAAAAAAAAAAAATCCAAGTACAAAAAATTTTGTAGATTAAAAAAAACGTTAAAGACAGTAAATATTAAGGAAAAAAATTAAATGTCCTTAGTGTGCATCATTCGATTATAATGCACACCAAGTATTGGAATTCTAAACTAAAGACCAACTACTTATGGGCGCTAAGTTCAGTATTTAGTATACTAGCTATTTAGATGGTAGAATAACAGAGTTAAGTAGTGCCAACTTCGAAATAATAAAATTCGCTCTAAATTTGTAAAATCTCTCGTAGAATTGAAAACAGGCGCAAGTAAAAATTTTCAAACTCGCGATTAGTTAAATAATTGTTAAGACCCAACATTTTTTTGTAATATATGTATAATTGGTAAAAAGAAACTTATTAACAATGGTGTAAAGTGTTAGTGTCTTAGTAATAATAAAAAATATAGAGCTAAATATGTAAAGAGGTTATGTTGACATATGATTAGAGAATAAAGACACGTTGTCTCACGCCATATGTTGGACGTGTACTTGGCGCGAGACACTATCGTGTCTTCGGATGGGTTCTGTGAACTCGGTTACAAAGTCCTTTTGTATCGAAATATAAATTTTTATTTTATTTCTTTTTATAAATAAAACTGAGTTATCTAAACGATGTTTATTACAATAAGTAAAAGTAAAAGCATTAAATAAATGATTTGAATATTTATTTTGAACTTAAAATTAAACTAATTTTAATTGTATAATATTTTATTATTTGAATATTTTATTTGAATTCCCACTCTCATAACAGGTAGCGGCACCTGCTGGATGCAACTAGTTGCGTCACAAGTTTAGTACGTCGTGACGCGTGACGCTGATGACGCTTGATGCAAAATGCTTGATAAGAAAAGCGTCACTACGTCATTTCCGACAGTAAATATACCTAAATTGGTATTTTTACTGAATTTTCATTTTTAATTAACTGTTTAATTTAATAAGCTTGTGAATAATAAAAAAAAAATATAAAGCCTCTACAAAACTTACCATAATTTTTTTTTAATCATTTGATTTTCATTAGTATAAAAATGAAATTTCTGAAAATCCGAAGTACTGGTCAGCCATAAACTTGTTTTGACTGAACACGTCATAGCGTTGTATTTATTAGAGCAAGTACATATCTATATGAATCTTAAAATCTTAACTATGTATGTACACATAACAAGTTTTTCTCAATTACTCGAGAGGTGTTTTTATGTATAATTAAACCACACCACACCACGTTTTCTTGAATTTTCAATTTTAAGAGTATTTTATTAGTCAACGTGTGTTATTTTCATCGTGAGTAGTTCAATATTTATATAGGTATTCGTACATATATAATTAAAATTCAATATTCAGTGGGTTGTATTTAAAGTTTTGATTTGAAAAAACGACCGGTTCGTTTTAATTAATCACTCAAAAATATCTAAGAAGGTAATTAAAAAAGAAAATTATACTCGTAAAAAAAATATCAAACAAATACCAATTTTTTTATTTATGCTAAATCCACTAATAATTTAATTTGATGTTCTTGTACGTAGAAAGCGTCTAAATAAATAGACTTATTTTTTTATTACATCTTACAGACTATTAATAAAGTCATGCAGAAGTCTTCAAAAGTTCATCAAGACGACGATAAAAATAATTCGGAGGTACAAATCATCGGTTTCTCAAAAAACACTAATACAAATGAACAATCGGCTTCGAAACAATCGTATATAGCAAGGTTAGTATTGTCTTTCTGGTAATCTCATTATACTCATTGATTTTTTTATTTAATGAACTCTTATGATGAGTCGTTAAAACACATTACATAAATGAATATACAGTGGGTTAAAATATATTTACTAATTCATAATTGGCTCATTTAATTATAAAAATTATAATAAAATAATTATATGAACAAGAGATAAATTTTTTTGAAATTAATTCTGTAAAACTGTTTAGTTACATTACAGTAATCTAAAAATTCATGAAATTTCTGAATTTTAAGTGGCTTTATTGACAGAATTTTTTAAATTGTATCTTCGACTTTGCAAAGACTACGAACAATTACTTATAGATCGTAGAATATGAAAATTACGTTCCAAAGCTTCAAGGAAGTCGAAAAATTTCTTTCTATTGCTTAATATATTAAATACAACTGAATTAGCGTTTACTCCACTATCTGATAAATTGCCCGACATAAACTGCTGACTTAATTTAATTAAATGTAAACTCCAGTAGTATGATAAATCACTTACTTCAACTCAAAAAGTTATTTAAACTCTGAGAACGTAATCTACCCTTGAAAAATAAAAACTCTAAAATAAAGTCTCAAAATCTTCTACTTGATTTTTTATGAATGTGCATAATTTGTACATATATATGTCATTGTATTCACGAAAAGAAACTTATAACATTACATTAATCATTAATCATCTCTCAGCTATAAGACAAAAATACTAAACAATCTATCAAACTTATATCGACGTTCTGATTAGCAAATTGTTTAACTCAGAATTTTTTTAAAAGCGACTTTTTGACATTTTCAAAAAGCAATAGTTTAAATACATATCATTTAGGTAACCTAAACAAAAATATTATACATATTAAAAGATATTGAATTGATTTTCAGATAAAAATTTTTTTAACTTACCGTTTTTTCGCACAAATAGAGGATTTTTTGAATTAGCATATTACCTTTTATTTAGTTATATGAATCTGTATTATTCATATTGAGAAATCTGAATTTTTCAATTTCAGGCTTGGTTCCGCTGACAATAATCAACGGAGTAATTTGCCAAAGAATTTTAAGGTAATTAAGAATTAAAATGATTCATAAGTGAAAAGTTTCTCTTATGCTCTTTTCTTTCTCTTTACTTTATTAACTTGATTGTTTTGCTATTTAAAGTTAATATTATTTTCTTATCATAGAGCAAATTACCAACAAGTGCCACCAAGTCCAAATCATTGAAGACATTACCAACTTCAAGCAGTATGGATTCTCAAGCTTCTAATAAAGGTGATAAAATTTCGACTCCGGCAGCATCCTCTACTGACAATTCAAAAACTCGCTCATCAATTAAAATACAAAATCAAGAAACAAAAGAGCCGGCAGTTCAATCTAAAGGGAGTAAAAAAGATTTGTCTAAACACAAAAATAAACATGAAGATAGTTCAGAAAAAGAGCCAAAAACTCAAAATGAAGCTGTAACTTCGAATGTTAACGGCTCTAATAACGAATGCGAAATAATATCAGAGCAACCACAACAAAAAACAACAGAAGAAAACTCGACGAAAGACAATAATGATGATGAAGTAAATTTGATCGAAACACAGGATAATACAGACAATCAGTTAACAACTGAATGCAAGGATGAATTAAAAAAGAATTCAAACGGTTATGAAATAAGCGATGATACAAATAATAAATTGCAAGAAGACCAATCCGTTACTGCGGTAAATAAAAATATTGAAACGGTAGAAACAGAACGTAGTGCAGTATCAATTTCTACCAACACTGAAAGTTTACCTAGCAATGATAATCAATCACAGTTAGATACTGTCGAATCTACAACGTCGGAATCGGTTCCAACAGAAAAAGAACAGCCGAACAAGTTCGAAGATAATTTTCAAGCTAAAGAAGATGATGTATCCTTCATTTCCTATAACTCGACTATAATGTTGAAAGACGTGCAAATAAAACTGAATGATTGTCTTAAAGATAATTCAAAATTAATGGATGTCACGGATCCAAATGCTTCGATGTCAGAGTCGTTCAGAGACCTATCATTTGGTTGCACATTGCGAAAAATATCTGGAAGGAATTCCATAGGACGTTTAAAGCACGTAACTTTACGTCAACGTCAAATGTCTCCTAATGATTCTCTTTTTGTTAACACTTCAAATGTGTCGTTCTCCCATGATCGTTCCACTTTTATGTCTGAACTCTCAGATTCTCCAGATCCAAACAGTAGTCGATTAAACAGAAAACGCAAGTTGACTGAAAATGACCATTCTGTGAAAAAATTCAAAACTGATCAAAATTACAGTATATTGAATACTTCACTTGAATATTTAAAAAATCTCAGAAAACCTATTCAAGTTTCTACACCCAAGGCGCAGGGATACAAATTCGAGTATGATAAGAAACCTAACAATAGTGATAGTACAACTGACATTGCAGAAGAAGCTATTGAAACTAAAAAATGGTGTCTCATCATGTGAAACAAAGTATATATTATTAATATATATAACATCATTTATAAAAATTTGTAAAATTTTAATGAAACTGAGATATTTTAATAATCGGTTTTAACGATTAATACATTACTTATATTTTATTTTTCATTCATACCTAAGTTTTCATACATAATTAAAGTAGCTTCCTCAAATCAGTAATTGCAATTAATCTAAGAACTGAAATAAATATACGATTTTTATAATCGATATCATATGACATATACTTAGCTTATCTTTAAACTTTATACTTTATATTGTATAAAAATAAAAAAATATCAGTAAATTTTTAATATTATACTTTTATTCAAAAAATTATTTTAATAGTAAAGTAAAATTTTCAACTACAACAAAAATAAATACTTTTAAATAATTGACAATTTATGATTAATCATTTAATTTTTTAAGATATTTCTCTCAATTTTATTTAATTTTACTAACTTACTAAGGTTTTATGAATAGAAAACCGTTTATAAAATAAATTAACGAAAACCGATTGACTTACTTTTATAAAATAAGTTCTGGCTTTTTGATTATGAAAATTATTCCCTAAAATAGTACAATGCGTTTCATTGATTCTTTACGGTCGGAAATTTTACAGAAAATAGAAACATCAAATTTTGGAAATCTGTGAGTAAGGAAATCAATAAATGAAAAATATGGAAAAATAAGATTTCAGAAATAATAAAAAAATGATGTGTCTTATTGAGGATACTTTGCAATATCGATTAGTTAAAAAATAGCAATGAAAAAATGTAGTAATCAAAATAATTAGAATTATTTTAAAAAAGATAAGCGTAAAATTATAAAATCAAAAAAAAAGATTTCCGTGAAAT
>CAJNRD030001116.1:6836796-6882834 GCA_905319865.3 Cotesia congregata
TTTTTTTATGTTTTTAAATTTATAATTGTCTTTTTTTCGACTTGTCTGAATTTATTCTTTTCTTTTTTTTTTTAAATATCAGTCATTTTAGATGTTTATATTCTGATGCGTCTAATTTCACGGAAATCTTTTTTTTTTGATTTTATAATTTTACGCTTATTTTTTTTAAAATAATTCTAATTATTTTGATTACTATATTTTTTCATTGCTATTTTTTAACTAATCGATATTGCAAAGTATCCTCAATAAGACACATCATTTTTTTATTATTTCTGAAATCTTATTTTTCCATATTTTTCATTTATTGATTTCCTTACTCACAGATTTCCAAAATTTGATGTTTCCATTTTCTGTAAAATTTCCGACCGTAAAGAATCAATGAAACGCATTGTATCTATTATCCAAATAACAACAGTTTCCCTGTAAAAAGTTGCGCCAAGACCACTTTCATAAGACTTATCTCAATAATATTTGCTCTTTACAAAAAAAATAGGACTAATTTCAATAACTTTCATTCTTGAAAAAAAAATGTGATATACAAAAAAATACCAAGAAACCGTTATAATTTAAAAAAAATTAAGAAAAAATTTTGTTAAAAATTTAAAAATTAATAAAAAAAATTTATGTAATCGTCCTTGGTGTGCGTTATTAAGTACCCTGAATTTTTTCAGGATTGATGAATATTCTTTTAATGCATGCAAATATTTATAAGTTAACCTATAAAATGCATAAATATAATTAATGAATTATTGTTTAATGAAAGTTTCGCAAAACTGAATGTGCATGGATTAAGTCAGACAAAGATAAGAATAAGTTAAAAGAAATTTTAATATCGTTTGAAACTAAATTTTAAAGTTTATTTCATTCAAATTTTCTCGCGAAGAGATAAAACTTTTTTTTTTTTTTTCTATTAAACATGAAAAAATACAGATGGCTCTGGAAAATTATCCATTGAGCTCAAGATTGCCAATATAGAACATAAAAATATATAATTTTACACCACGTCTAAGACAAAAAGTGCCATCTGTCATATAGATTAAAACCAGTCAATATTAATTTTACATTATATGAAAATCTTGATATTTAGAATAAATTGAGACATTGCATTTACAATATTACCGTTATCTTTCCTAATTAGCAAGGCTTCGACGTTGTCAGGATATGACTTTGAGACTTTTTGGAGTGATTTTCTTAATTTTTTTTCTCTGAGATACAAAAAGAGAACAAATCCAAAAAATATGATCTGGAGTCTCCTCATCCATATCGCACGGGCATCTTGAGAACAGTACAATATTAAATATAAATAGGCTAGCCTTAAAAAACGTGTAGCCACTTCTCAGCCGATTTATTGAAACCAAAGGCCTTCTGGCCAACTATCAAACCATGGTCTAGCTTCTTCCTTATAAAATTTTCTAAAATAATTTGTACCTCTTAAATCTGCAGACTCAAGACACCATGCGTTAAAATCTTCTTTCAATTTCATTTTCCACCTCTTTTTGAAGTCATTAACTGGCAACCCCAAATTGGAGTCCTTCCCTGTTACAGCTGCTTTTTTTGCCACCTGATCCGCTCACTCATTACTTTCTGATACCCACATGGGTAGGTATCCAATACAGCCTGACCTCTTTTCCTTCCTTCCTGCAACTTTAGAATTAGGTCCCTGATGCAGAGTATAATATATGATTTTTTACCTAAATATTTAATGGAGATGAGAGTTTCCAACACACTTCTTGAGTCGGAGAATATCACGAATTTCCTTTGTGAAGATTTAAATATTAGCTTCAAAGCCTCCAAGATCGCCATCCCTTCAAGTGTAAAGATCGACGCTATTTTAGAAGTCCGAAGTTCCAGTTCCACGTTGTCATTACCTCCTACTACGGCAAAACTGCCAAAAACAGAGTTGAGAAACCAAGAGCCGTACGTGAAAAAACATGTTGAACCCTTGAGTACCTCTTGAAATATTTCATTAAAGAAACAACAAATTACAAAAATTTAGGTTGTTTAATGAACCTCAAACTACATTTCATAGATTCTCACATTGACCATTTTCCTGAAAATCTTGGAGACTACAGTGAAAAACATGGAGAACGATTCCATCAAGCATAAGTGAAATGGAGACTAGGTATCAAATAAATTGGAATATTGATACGATGGCAGATTTTTGCTGGACAATTCAAAGAGGTACACCCAGAGATAATAACAAACGGAAGAAAAATCCACTGCGTAGAACATTTGAGATGAAAAGAGTTTGATACCAACGAATAACAGTTTGAAATTCGAGAAAATCGTTTTCTTTATTCTAGTTATACGTCATTTTTTATAGATATTACAATTTTTTATATTTTTAGATTCTTAACTTGTATTTTATGCGTGAAAAAATACAAAAAAAGTTTTTTTGTTATAATCACTCCAAAAGTTCAACTTTTAAGCGCTGGGTGGCGTCCGAAAAGATACTCATTTCTAGAGACTCTACCATACCGCATTTTTTCCGCGGCCAGGCCGCAAAGTTTACTTTTCCCTTCTTTTCCGTACTGTCCTTGTGCAATCGGATGAAATTTAGAACAAAATAAATCAAATTCTAGTGTACCGACCGATGGATTTTAAGTAAATTTTAAACTTAGTTACTATTGAGTGGCGCTAATTCTTTCTCTGCTGACAGTTTCTTACGAATCGGACCTAATGTTAATAAAATAACAAGCGCGTTATAAATAAATATTAATAAAAAGATAATTAATATAAAATTAAGTTTTTTTGCTCTTGTGAAACTTCATAAAATTTGAATGTCACTATTTGCCTCCTATCCCTCAAAAGTTAAACTTATGGAGTGATAATAACAAAAAATATTGTATGTCATTTGGCCACTAAGTGGTGATTTTGACAACGACGGTTTTACGATATTCGCTTTAAAGTTTGTGACGCGAATTTACGAAAACGACCGTAAATTTCCGTCCTCGGCTTCACCTCGGACGTTAAAATTGCGCCCGTTTCCGTTCATTCCCGCCACGAACCTTAAGCTCATATCGCAACATCGTCGTTGTCAGAAAATCGCCACTTTGCGGCCATATGACATAAATTACTATTAATTATGTTTTATAGATTTTTTTTTTTCATATTTGTAACTGCAATTTTCTCGATTTTTTTGGTTTTTTGAGATTTTTAAAAATTTTAAAACGTTAACGGAGCGAGAAAACTTCAGATTCAAATTCAGCGGAAAAAAATACATGAAAATCATACTCAATCTGAGTCCAAAAAAATTTTTATTTCGAAAACTTTAGTTTTTCATGATTTATTGCAATTTTTTTAGGTTTTTCGTTTTTTTTTTTTTTCAAATTTGGACGGTTCATGGGGCTAATTTACTTTTAGATTTGAATTCAGCACATTGAAATACATCAAAATCATACGTGATCCGCGTCCACAAAAATTTTTTTATTGCTGTAATTGCAGTTTTTTGCAGTTAACGAAGTAGCCACTTTACGCCTCCGTCGAGGAAAAAAATAGTATACACTCCTCGGGAAGTAAATAAGAAAGCCTCAGATCACATGTAATTGTTGGCCGAGGCGAAGCCGACATTTCTTACTTTACTTCCCTAGGGGTGTAATGTACTATTTTGTCGCAAAGCAGACATTTTATAATTTTTCAGCCACACAGCAGACTGTTTATAGTTTATTTTTTCCTGCAAAACAGACATTTAATAATTTTTCAGACGAACAGCAGACTGTAAATTTATTTATTTTGAATCGCACAGCACTCTTAATTTTGTTTTGTCTCAAAGCAGACATTTAATAATTTTTCGGCCGTACAGCAGACTGTGGATTGATTTATTGTATATCGCACAGCAGACTCTCAATTTTTTTTGTCCCAAAGCAGACTATTAAAGTTTTTACTGCTTAGTCGCACAGCAGACATTTAATTTTTATTTTGTCGCAAATTTGAAATTTAATTATTTTTCACCTGAACAGCAGACTATAGATTTACTTATTTTGAAACGCACAGCAGACTCTTAATTTTTTTTTTGTCGCAAAGCGGGCATTTAATAATTTTTCAGCCGTACAGCAGACTGTAGAATTGTTTATTTTGAATCGCACAGCAGACTCTTAAATTTTTTTCTGTCGCAAAGCCGACATTCAATAATTTATTTTGAATCGCACAGCAGACTATTATTTTTTTTTTTTGTCGCAAAGCAGACATTTAATAATTTTTCAGCAGCATAGCAGACTCTTAATTTTTTTTTTTTGTTGCAAATCAGATATTCAATAATTTTTCAGCCGCACAGCAGACTGTAGATTTATCTATTCTGAATCGCACAGCAGACTCTCAATTTTTTTTTTTGTCGCAAAGCAGGCATTTAATAATTTTTCAGCCGCACAGCAGACAGTAGAATTGCCTATTTTGAATCGCACAGCAGAATATTAATTTTTTTGTCGCAAAGCAGACATTTAATAATTTTTCAGCCGCACAGCAGACTGTAAATTTATTTAATTTTAGTCGCGCAGCAGCCTTCTAAATTTTTTTTTGTCACAAAATAGACATTTAATAGTTTATCAGCCTCACAGCAGATTCTTATTGTATTAATTATTAGTTTCTCAGCAGACTTGTCAATTTTCGTTTGTCGCAAAGCAGACATTGAATAGTTCATCAGCCGCACAGTAGACTGTTAATATCTTTTTTTTTGCAAAGTAGACATTCAATAATTTATTATTTTCTCTGCAGTTTATGAATTTATTTATGTCTTGGTCACACAGCAGACTTTTTATATTTATTCAGCTGCACAGCAGACTGTTAATTTTTTTATTGCTCAGTCGCATAGCAGACTTGTCAATTTTTATTATTTCTAGTCGTAAAGCAGAGTTTTAATAGTTTATTAGCCGCACAGAAGATTAAGTATTTTTATTTTCTAGTCTTAAAACTGACTTAATAGTTCTTTAGCTGCACAGCATACTGTAAATATCTTTATTTTTTTGTCGTACCTCAGACTGCTAAAATATTCATCTGTTAGCCGCACAGCAGACTTTTAATCTATCTATTTCTTAGTTGCAAAGCAGACTTTTTATAGTTTATCAGCCGCACTGCAGACAGTTTATGTATTCATTTCTTTCTTTCTCAAACAGCAGACTTCTAATATCTTTTCTACAGTAGAAATTTTTTTACAATAGAATAAAAAAAAATCCTAAATTACATACAAGAAATAACTGTATATTCACAGTCATATTGCTATTCAGTACAAATATATAAATATATATACTTACGTATATACATGTATATTTCTGTCTTCAGATATATGTAATGTTATTTTCTAATTAAACATTAATAAATATAAAAATATACAGAAATATAAATATAAACGTATATTCAGACATGTATACATTCGTCTATTGAAGATATTAAAGTTGTAAATTATTACAATCAATCAATATCTTGTTAATAATAAATAAACTTTAAAAAAAAAAATAATTTACTAATTTTATTCATTATGTGAATAGTTAGGTTATGTTAAATTTATTGCAACGTCACCAATCCACAGACCCGGTAAAGTTTGGCGCCAAGTCCCGTTTTTGATGTATACTAATCTTTTATGTATACTAAGTACATTTGTTAATTCGTCGGCAATGGATGCATTCGGTTCACCTAAGTTGTAACTGTGAGTTAGTACACATGCGTACACTTACAACTTTAATAACTTACTAAATTAAGTACAAAATTAGAAATTTTTGTTGGTCGAACACGCCCATTTACTAATGTCACACCTAAGCGTCACTACTGATCAGGCTGATCAGGGGTGGGCACGTAAAATACTATACGTATAATACTGTTATGCTTTCATCTAGTGGATGTTATTTTTATTTATTTAAAACTTTACTTACTGTAGTTCTTTCGCCCGGGAGTATTAAAATACTCGGTTTCAGTGCGGGAAAGGAATAATTTTAAATAAAAGAATTCTATTTAGACGTAATTTAATTTTGATCAAAATTATTTAGTTGGTTTCAATTTATTATTCGAGTTGACAAAATATTAAAAGCTTCAAAATATAAAATTGAGGTTTACAATGACGTGATCTTAGCAATCTAATCTCTCGATGAGAAGTGTCGTTACATAGTTTTTCCGAAGATCTTCAAACTCCGTTCTTCTCCCACCATAACTTCCACACATACATCCACTCTAAGGAATATATAAATACATACATTTTCTACTACATATAAATGATCCTTATACACTAACATGTATTTTCTCTATATCTATATATATTTACTTCAGCCTATCGACCTGAAAGTTGGACTTCACTTATATATACTTTTAGCAATACAGTCATTATGTTTATCCAACCATTCTTACTAATTTAACAAACCCTTTTTAAAATCTATTAAATTACAATAAAATTATAGTAAATTATAACATGAAAGTATAAATATTATATTATTTATAATATGTTGGACTAACGTTTGAGTTTGAATAATTAATAATTCGAATTAAATATTATTTCTATCATTTTACAATCGAGTTTTCTAATAAAATTATAAGTCATTTTAATTATTATCCTGTATAAAAGAATAGATATTATTATTTAATTATAAATTAAATAATAATTAGATAATGATTTAATAATAAATTAATAGTAAATTAGTTAACTAATAATTATTAGTTATAAATTAAATATAAGATACTAATTATTAATTATTTTAACTCAATTTTGCTTAACTACAATATTATATAAAGTTAGATTTTAACAGTAAATGTTATTTAACAATATTACTTTTGTTTAGTTACATATGTTTTTTTATTATTCTTTGTTACTTTAGAACAAGGATCTATTGAATTTCACACGTGTCTTTTACGACTTCTCCTCATAGGGTTTTAAGTTTCATCAGGCGAGAAAGTCCTTGAATTACTCAAGTACTTTTTATGGGTTTTGAAAATTCGGTTACAATGTACCTTTGTACCGAAATATGTTTTTTTTTATTCTATTTTATTTTACAATACATAGTTTTATACATGTATAATACTTGGTAGATTACCTTCTGAGTTTTCTACATGACTGATAATTACACTTTAAACACCGAGCAACATTTTTATTTTCCAATTTTTCAATTAAAAAATAATTTTCTTTCAAAAATGTTTGATACTTTTTTTTCTAAATAAACTCATTTTATAATAAACTAAAATATCCAACTTATTCGCCAGTAAAGACTGACAAAAATGGTTAAAATTCAAAAATTGTGGAGATTTTAATAATGACCGCTAGGGGGCACAAAAATCGACGTATAATACCGTAATTAAAGTATTTTACGTAGTTTACGTAAAATACGTAAGAAACTGCCGGTTGGGTAGACCTCTATTGCCCAGAAGAGAATTGCGAACTGCCGGTTACGCGTAACCGATTACTCATCCCTGCTACTGATGAAGTGGGCAGTAATTTTGACTACATCATTTTATGCACTATTTATTTGTTTTCTTCCAGATGTTTTATTAAGTCTTAAATAAATTTTGGGTTTAAATAAAATAAAATTCTCGAAAAAGAACACACGACCAACTATTTCGAGAATTTCCAACAATTAATTTAATTATATTTTTAGGAAGTAATCACAAAAATAAAATTGTAAATATTGTTATAATTGTTAAAATATGTAAAAGATAACGAATTCAAATATTCTGCCTAAAGAACATCGGAAGTGGCTCCACGGAGCGTAAAAACAGGAAAGTAAAATGTCCAAAAAAAGAAAATGGTAGATAGTTAAAATTCCCTAGGAATACTATTCAATCCTCGCGAAATAAATTAATTAATTATTATGTGCAAATTGTAAACAAAAGAGAGAATCGTCTCAAATTCAGATTTATATATATATATATATACATAGATTTATATAGATTACGTCAACGAACGCAACTAAATATTTTCTTTATTACACTCTATTGTGAATATTGAACTACTTTTTAAAAATGGCCAATGTGAGAATCCTGAGTAATGTAGGCAGCAATTTGTTTGGTAAGCATTACGTTTTTAATCAAGTCTATTAATTATAAATGTACATTCTATGTTGAAAATTGTGATATATTTTACCCTTTTTATTGTATTCAAATTTTATTAAATTTATTACGGTTACACAAATTGAAACAAAATTTTTAAATTATCATTAAAAATAATTAACCTGGTTTTATTGTTATCATTTTCTAGCACAAATAACAAAATTATCACCGCTGAGAGCTATATCTGTCCAACCATCCCGAAGTAAATATTTTATTATTACACCCAAAGATGATCCTCACTGGCCCGATGCTCTACCCGATGAAGGAACAACAGTTTATGCCCGAGAGTTGGCCAATGGAATGATGACATCATTGTCGTGTTTTTTTAAAGAACCTGTCACAATAAATTATCCATTTGAAAAAGGTCCCTTAAGCCCTAGGTTCCGTGGAGAACACGCACTTAGAAGGTAATTACTAAGTTGGCTGAATAATTTTTGACGTTATTTTTATATTTTTATTGGATTGAATTAGATACCCATCGGGAGAGGAGCGATGTATCGCATGTAAGCTCTGTGAAGCAATTTGCCCTGCTCAAGCAATAACAATCGAAGCAGAAGAAAGATCAGATGGATCCAGAAGAACAACTCGATATGACATTGATATGACCAAGTGTATTTATTGCGGATTTTGCCAAGAAGCTTGTCCTGTGGATGCTATTGTTGAAGTAACCATTGTTACACACATCTTAAACTTATAGCAAATTATAATAATTTTAATAAATTTTTTGTATTTTAGGGCCCCAATTTTGAATTTTCAACTGAGACCCATGAAGAGTTATTGTACAATAAGGAGAAACTTTTGAATAATGGTGATAGATGGGAAAGTGAAATTGCAAGCAATATTCAAGCTGACCATCTATACCGATAAACATGTTATTTATTTAGTCTTGATTAACCTGTTTCAATGAATAAAAACTATTTAGTATTATAATTCATTATCATCGTCGAAAACAGGTAAAGATGTATATAAAGTTAATAAAAATATCTAATCGACAATTTTTAGTTTTTACATGTTATACCTAGACGTACTTCTGCATAGACATGGATTAAAATTTTTATCATAGAATTAAATACAATTAACGGCAAATATAGCTTGATGTTTAGAACAAAAAATGCTTTTTTTTAGAGATACAATCAATCTCTTTGCAATAATATATCGTCGATGATTTTGCGATACAATTAAATTTTTAAAAACACAAAATAACTATAATAAAAGCTAAAAAGATTTCGTTTTTTTTTTTTTAGATTGGATTATTTTTTTTCCAAATTTTATTATTTTTTTATCAAAAATGGTTAAGTTACACTATATTTTAATTTTTTTAACTATTGGATAAATAACTATTGAAAATAAAAATAAAAAATAATTTACTCAATTTGTGTCCTAAAAACGTTACTTCGTTAACAAAAATATAATTATTTTTAAAAAAACATTTTATTACATTCTTTCACTGCCGTATCCTGGGAATAAGTTCTCAAGAGTAACTGCAAGCTGTTCATTTATTTTTTCTAATCGAGTTTTTTTAATAGAATGTCGGCAAACCGGGCATGTGAATACATCAGCTTTGAAACTTCTACAAATGCAATTCTGACAAATATTATGAAGGCATTTAGTTGTGATCGGTTTCCAAACTATTTCTTGACAGCAAACACACGTAAATCTATGAGTAATAAAACCATATTAAAGTACAATAAGGTAATATTTCTTTTAAACGTAACTTGAACCCACCGGTAAATGATTAAAGTACACTATTTCATCATGATTTTTCACAAGAGTAGTTATACAGATGGGTTCAAGCTATCTCATTACTGTTTTGACATTATTTTTATTAATAGTAAGTATATAATAATAGTGTAAAAAATTACCTATCAATGACATTATTAATAAACCTCATTTTTCCTTCGGAAAGTAATGAACAGCAATCCTTCCAAACTTTCTTATTTAGCTTATCACTATCTATTAACTTGACTATATTCTCTTCTAATTCATAATGAATCACTTTAGGTTTTTTTGAGCAGCTTTCATTTTTATCTTTTCCCAGTTTGTCTCGTTTACGTTTTAAATTTTTTTTCTGATCATTAATTTCCATGTTTTTTACTGTTAATACATTACTCGGCAAATCATATTCAATCATTCGTAAGCCTAAGTTTTTAATTCTTTTTTTTCCTTCAGAAGTCCAAGGTGAGGGATTAGGGTCATCCCGGCGTAAAAGATATCGCCAAACTAAAAAACCCCTTTTACCTTTTTCCGGAAAATACTTGACAACTTTATAAATACCATCATATCTATCAGAGAAACAAAAAATAATTATTAGAAATAAAATTCAATAAATAGATACACAGCGATTTAGGAAGTTGAATAGAAAAATTATACTTTTTCAAATCAATAATTTCTTAAATAAATCAGACCAACTAACCGAAAACCTTCTTCAGGTGCATAAATTTTAGCTTGGTGATATTTTTTTAATTTTGCAGATCTTATGACTCGAACCGGAATTCCTTCTTGCCAATTTATTGCAGTCGCACCTTCTACATTATTAAACTGAGCATTGCAATTTAAAGCTAGTGCTTTGTTCATTTTTGTTAGTTTCTGATCACTACTTTGTGCTGCTGTTCTTTTGTTACCTAAAATTATTACTCTGTAATTTTATTTGTATATATTAAAACAAAAATTTATTTCAAGAATAAATTACCTGATAAGTCTCTACCACCGGATCCAGTATATAAAAATTCGTCTCCATTGTCAACGTCGTCTTCATATCCACCTGATAAAACCAACGAATAAGCACATTCATTTTCTCTACCATGAATCCCTGCTACGTGCGGTCGATGGACGCCAGCTTCTGATACCTATTCATATGCTCATTATTCACTACTTTTTTCTCAACTTCATAATCAAGGCCAGTAATAATTTTTAAATAAAAAATTTACTTTGATTCTAGGCAATAAAAATACAAAAATTACTTGTAAACGATATCTCCAACTCATTCCTACTTCAGTTCCTGGGATTGGGCCTTTATGATTCGTAGGTACTATAGTACAATCTTTAACTCTACTCATACATCCCATTCCGCGACCCCAATCTTTTTGACCCTTTTTTAAGTCTGGCTTAATCTTTCTTTTACTCGGTCTCAGCTTTTCTCCAGCCTAAAATAAAAAAAATTTAATTAATATTTGATAGTTTCTATATGAAGTACTTACTTTGATCACCAAATCATCATGAATTTTACATTCTGGACAATACCAATCGTCCTCCGGAACTTGTTCCAAAGGTGGATTCAAACATGATATATGATAAGCTTTATCACATTCATCACATAATATTATTTCATGACTTTTTTCTTTTCCTGAACAAACAAAACATCCACATTCTTTACATTTTACATTCTTATCATCTTCACAAACGTTGCAAGTTATTACTATCGTTCTTGGCTTATCATCAACTTCATTAAAATTTGAGTTATTTTCAAAATCACTGTAATGTAGAGCAGGTTTTTCTATTTTATAAATTTTGCTTCTTGAATTTACTTTACAATTTTCAATTTTTAATTCAGCTCCATCACTATGAACAATCAATATCAATAATTTAAAAAAAATTTAATGATTTATTTATCAGTTTATCTATTTAAATTATAAAATTTTTCACCTGCCAGTGTGTAGAACTCCTGCTAAATTAATACTTTGGTTATTTTTTTTAATATTTTTAACAGTAAAATCATACCAATATCCGATTTTATTAGGTTCATCTATGTTGTAATTGACCATAACTTTATCATTAATTTTTATTTGATCAATACTTAAACAATGTCTCGCCCGTGGTCTAATCATATTTTCTGTTACATCAAAAGGCTCAGTGTCCACCAAAAATGTCCATTGAACCCGATAAATTAAACACTGCTTGTTAACGTCGTTATAAATATTTTGAATAATCGCTTCATACCAAGCTCCATTTTCTTCGTTAATACAGTCGATCGGATCACCTGTTCGATAATAACGACTTGTTGATTCCGATTGCTTATCAATCGTAGTTGAGTCTTCTTTTGGAGAAACGAGTGCTAAGCCATTTATTTTATCATTTTGTGTAAAATTAGTCAAGCACTTATTTTCTACAGTGCTAGATTTAGGCTTTATTAACAATTGAACAACCTCATGATGGTTTAAATGATAGTCATATACTCGATAACAATCTTCTAATTGTTTACCTCGATAAAATAAATGAATATGTGACAATTTAACAGAAAAAACAGCTGCTATTCGAACCTGGAAAATAAATTAAAAGAAATTTAAGAGTTAATAATTTCAAATCTTATCTAATTATTTTCATTTTAAATACCTTAAGATCACTAATACTGATAGTCTTCGATATTTCTAAGGTTTTTTCTAATTTTCCATCGATTGTTCGAATTATTATGAACATTTTGAGATTTAAATCGCTAAAAAATGTGCACTTATGTTTATTAAAAAGTATGTTATTGTGAATTCAAACTGTTGTTACTGGTTTTCAAACTAAGTTTGTATTCATTCTTCAAAAACTAATGAATAGGTCACGTTTTAATGAATGTAAAACTAAACAAAATTCGTTTTCAAGTGGCGTAGTGGCGTATTGTTGAATATAAATTCACAAGTTTAGCGCTTCCCTGACCCTGGCGACTGAAAAATCGTTTTCAGTATTTTTTTATAAACAAATCGTTTGTTCGTCGTTTGTTCTTATTTGTTCGTCATAAATTATTATTTGTTCGATTATTGTTTATTTATAAAAAATTAAATAAATTTACTCTTGTAAGTTAGCGCAGCATTAATCAAATCTAAGTTTTTTTTTTTTTAATCGATAGCTTTTTTTTTTTTATTATTTGTTCGATTAATTAAATTATTTGTTCGATCGTATTTATATTTTTATTTAATTTTTTTTATAAATAATTCAGATCTTAAATTATAAGCGCGCATGCGCCGGTTGGTTGAGTTAGTTGAGTTACATGGTTACTCATAAAATCTAATGTATTTATTGCATTGTTCATGAGTTTAGCCGTACTTGATTTTTTTTTTTTAATTCTTTAACTTTTTTTATTTTTAATTATTAGTTCTTCATTAGTTCTTTATTGTTTGAACATTTAAATTGTTTGTTCGTCTTTTATCTACTTATAATTAATTAAACAAATTTTGATCGTTACAAAGGAAAGCAAAAAAAATTTTTTTCATGAGTAATGGTTAAATAACCACACGTTAACCGGTTACTAAACTCAAGTTCTGCCATTTTGAATATGCCTGTAAAAAGAGCGCGCTGTCCCTTACGATTGTTACAAAAGCCGTTCTAATTCAAATAAATTTATAAATAAACTTTAGCCGAAGAATAACGAGAATTCCCGATTAACTCTCTAATATTTTTTATTTTATGAATTTCAAAATTTATGGAGGTAATTTTATTTTTACAATTGGATTAATTGATTTTCTTTAAATGAAGCAGAGTAATTGAGTGTAATTTTGGATTTCGTGTATCTATATAAAAACACTAATTAGCTTCTGTGCTGATAAATTGTTAGAAAAAAAAATACTAATTTTTATGAAGTTGCTTCTAATTTATCAAAAATTTAACGGTATGAAAATTTGTGATAAATTTCTTATTTTATAATTTTTAGTAAAATCCTATAATGTTATATTGAATGCCAATAAAAAAATTCTATTTTTTTTTCTTCCAGAATTATCAGAATTATATAAGTATACAGCTGCATACGTAGAAATGGTGAAAATAAATACTTGATATTTTTTTTACCGACCACGAAACATTAAATTAATATTTTATATTGCGCCACCTAAAGTAATCTACAACGAGTTCTGATCCTGATAAGCTGCTCACGAAAAATTAAAAAAATAAAAATAGTATATCGAAATATACTCTATTAATAGCACAATAGTATTAATAATTAATATCAACGACTGAATATTTGAAACTACGAAGATTTTTTTTACAACATTTCATTCATACCGTGTTTGTAGTAAGATATATTTTATATTTATAATTTTTATTATAAAAATTCTTTTAAATCTAGAATTAAAAATTTATTTTAGTTCTTAATAAATTAATCAATAGTTATTTTTTATATTGTCTTAAAAAACTTAGAAAAATATCAGTGAATTTTTTTGGAATTGTTCCAATAATTTAAGTTTGAAACTTATTCCAGAATATCGAAAAAAAATTCTAAATTTCGTTGAAACGGCTCAACTTTTAGGTTTATAATATATAATATACTCACTCTTTTTGTATATTAAATTTTTATTTTAAGCAATATTTTAATTTTAATAATTAATTAGGTAATGATAACTCAAGGCTAAAGTTTTTCGGTTACCATGTTAAAGCTTATATGATGTATCCTTGAATCCGCTCTTTTTCTAATATGTTAATAAAAAAAGTAATAGTATTAATAAAAACCGATGAACGACATTTATCAATTGATATATTATGAGTTGTCAATAGGCAATAATATTTTCTAAGATTTTAAAGTAACAATATAAAACAATCGTAATTTTCGAAAAAATTTATAATACTTTATCTAATCTTATTTTATCAATGAAAAATGATTTTAGCAAAATCGCTGAGAAAACATTATGTTTCATTACGGAAAATTACAACGACTTAGTCATTTCATGCAATATAAATCATCTTTAATAACAATCAATAGTAACATCAATCAAGTTTTCAATTTATCTAAGAATTTTTCAACTACCGGAGCTCAAAAAATGAGGTATGAATCGCTATTGGGTAAATAGACGTAATAACTATTGTTCTAATTTCATAAAAATTTCACAGGTTTGTACAATTTACGAATAAAAAAGGCGGGCCACAACATCTTGGCGTACAGCTGAAAGCCGGAGGAGACATCATAGCTATTTCGTCAATAGATTCCAGAATACCTAATACTTTAAAAAAGTTTTTAGAAGGTGGAGAAACTATTAGCAACAAAGCGAAGCGGTATGTATAAACTAATGGAACTAGTTTGACGAAAAGTTTATTCAGGGATTATTTCTTTAATTTTGAATATTATAATTTAAACTGTAAATTTTTTTTGCAGAATAATTGTTGAAAGCCGTAGTGTTATTCCGGAAGCTGAAGTGAATTTATTAGCGCCTATAAATCGAATGGACAAATTAGCTTGTGTTGGTCTTAATTACAGTGGACATTGTTCAGAACAAGGTCTTGAACCACCAACGAGCCCAGTGATATTCAATAAATTTCCTAGCAATATTATAGGACCAACAGATGATATTTTATTACCTTCAAACTCCGATGTAAGTATAATATAACAAAGAAATTTATAAATATAAATTGTTTAATAAAATTAATTTATCAGAAAGTTGACTGGGAAGCTGAGTTAGCGATAGTTATTGGTAAAAGTGGTAAAGCGCTGAGCAAAGAAGATGCCGAAAATTGTATTTTTGGATACACAGTAGCTCAAGATCTTAGTGCTCGTGATTGGCAGAAAGGTAAACGAAACGGTGGACAATTTCTTCTTGGCAAAGCTATGGACACTTTTTGTCCTCTTGGACCTGCTGTAGTTACTAAAGAATCGATAGGTGACATTAACAATTTATCGGTTCAAACTTGGGTTAATGGAAAGCTTAAACAAGACGGGAACACAAGCGAACTTATTTTTAAGCCTCGTGATATTGTAGCATTTATCTCTCAGTATGTACTGAAATATCAACTTATATTTTAATCTTGAAATGAAAAGAACAGTTTTGTAATAATGCTAAATATTTTAGGTTCATGACTCTACTGCCTGGAGATGTTATCTTAACAGGCACTCCTGCAGGAGTAGGATTTACACGTAACCCACCGGAGTTTCTCAAGGTAATTTAATTATTTTTAAATATTTATTAAAATTCCTATTTTTTTTTTTTTTTTCAAGTACAGAAAGATTTTAAATAATGGATCACCTACATTTTAAATATATCATAAGATTTAATGTTAACAGGCTTATCTAACACTTTACATATATTTGAATTTTTTTTACAGAAAGGAGATATCTTGGAAACTGAAATTCATTCTCTCGGCCGTTTGAAAAATAATGTTAAGTAGAAAATAGTTTCATAGTAATTATGAATATAAAAGAAAATTTTTCTGTAAGATTAATTTACTAAACGGATAAACATTTTTTACGGTATTATATGGTTTTGCGGATAAAAGGAATACTTATTGATCTACTTAGATTTTTTGTATAATATTATGTTGTTATAAAATATAATTTTTAATACAATATAATTTATTTTTTTTCATTATCCTGCACAAAAACTAAAAAAATATTTAATTAGTAAAACAGTTATATTTAATGAGTTTATTATTATAATAGGATTTCTCATGAAACATCAATTCTCTGCTAATATCATTTGAATTTATTAAGTTACTTGTGGCAACAAATAAATCAATAAAATGAATTACTTAAGACGAACGAAGAATCTCACGTTATGAAAATGTGGCATTTATTTGAAGTAATATGAATTTTTTGATTAAATTAAAAGAAACCTCAGATTCCATGAAAAACTATGCTATCACAGTACAAAGAAGCCATTCGATACATACATAAGTATATAAATAAATACTACATGACTCTTCATCATTAGTAGGAAGGGAAATTTCAATTTAATTAAAATTTTGTTGTAAATTAAATTACAAAAATGTGAATTCTCAATTATAATAGTTAGAAATATTAAAATCATAAACACAAAATATTCTAAAAGTGAATAAAATATTCTAAAAAAAAAATAAAATATATTTTTGAACAATAATGCTACAATATAAATAAAAAGAAATTATTTATAGAATAGATGTTATTATTGTAGAGTAAAATTTTAAGATTTTTAAATTTTTAATTAACTGTGTCTTCAACAATTATATTCAAATATACATTACTAATTTTTAAATTATACAAATATCTATTTTTTTTCTTGGCTGAATAGAAAATTCATATCATATCGATGTCTGCGCTCATTATTGATAGAACAGTGAAGCACAGATTGATAAATATTTCGTTCATTAATTAATGATTAACCTGTAATCAAAATATTAAAATTTTTATTAAATTTTTCATTATATTTTCAGAGCTATAAAATGTTACATTGACTTTATTTTTAATATATGAAAACCAAAATATAGTATTGATTAAAAATTCAATCAGTATATTTCATTTTAGATAATTTATACATTAAAAATATTCAAAATAGAGAATTTTATAATTTTAGTCATTTTAAGTAAATTAACAAACCTTCTTTGGCTGTTCGCTACCAAGAAATAAAAGTCCTATAGCTCCAGTATAAGCAATTAAAGTGTCGACTGCTTGTTGTGTTTCTAATAAAATTCTTGTTTCATTCATCCAATCTTTAGCTACGCTTCTTGGCGCTCCACTCAATAAATTCATATACTTAAGACTCATTTTTAAATCTCCTCGATCGAGCCAATATCTATAAAATTAAAAATGACATGTAATATATATAAAATAGAATGTTTGGAAACTACAACAACAATAACAATATTTTACCTTGCACGGTTCAAAATATCGTATGTATCGAGTTTATTGACATCAATTGGTTCATCAGATAGCTCACTCTTTGTTATAGGAGTTTCAGCCTTAACGAGTAAAAAGTTTTGGAGATAACTCAAGAAGTAAATTGGTAAAGATGCACCTTCTTCGGGAACAAGAGCGAGTCGTCTTGCCATGTGTTCAACCTAAAATTAAAATATTTTTTAGACTACTTTGTTTTCAGATATAAATAAAAATTAATTTTTATTTATATTTATTATAAATAAATTAATTTTTCAACTTACCTTTAAAAATCGTTCTCTTAGAACATTTTCTGTAAAAACACCTCGTTTTACAGCTTCTTGAGGTATGGCAGCAAGAGTTGCTTGGACCAGAGTATCTTCTTTTGCTAAAAAAATATATATCTATTTTAGACGTACTTATTAACCTTTGATATACACTGAGAAAAAAAATTTTTTTTGAAAAAAATAGGCGTTGTTATCAGGAAAATTAATTTGTTGAAAACTTTCAATAATTTTACTTCTTAGCTGAAGAAATCCAAATTTTTCTAGATTTAGGTAAAAAAAAATTTTAAATAAAGATTCACAGGTTGTCTATTTGAAATTGTTTTTTTTTTTTTCCAAATCAAAGAAACTTTTTTTTCAACAAGAAAGTTACTATGAGAAAAATTTTGATTTATTTAGCTAAGGAATAAAATTGTTGAAAATTTTCAACATATTAATTTCTTATTACAATATTGCTTATTTTTTTAAAAAGAAATTTTTTCTCTTAGTGTATCCTATGTCATTGCAAATTAATAAGAGAAAAAAAAAAACTTACGAGCAACTTTTGAAACGGCTTTTATTTCTAACTCCAGTGGTTTTAGTGGTTGATCATCTAAAATACTGTGTGGTGTAGCTTTTACTGCTCTTGCTAATGCTTGACAAGCAGCCCAAAGTACTTGTACTTCACATGCTCCTTTTTCTTCCGATAAACGTACTAGAAATAAGAATTTAATATTTAGTTATTATCCGTTTTAAAAACGCATGTTATAATAATGTAACTAAAAGATTGCTATATAAGGCAGTACTTACATTTAAGGGCTTCATCTAATCCACGCAAACGCCCAACAACTACTCCGAGTTGTGCTTTATAATTGTTTGATTCATTTTCTAATTGTTCCTCAAGAGTTTGGTTTACTAACCGTTCAGTTTCTCTCTCTTTTAATTCAAGAGTTTCCTTCAGTAGATCTGCATTAATCTGAGCTTGGAGTTTCAATTGCTTACGAAGTTCTTCCATAAAAATTTTTCTTTCTTCCAAAAGCTATAAAAAATACTGATATTAATAAAAAATTTTTAGAACACTAAATCTGGCTCATGTGATTTTTAAAAATTTACAAAGTTTAAAAAAAAGTTTAATTTGTACATTTCAATAATTTGAATGATATTATGAATTAAACTTGACTATAAAACTATAAAATATTACCTTTTTATCAAACTCTTCTTGAAGAAGTCGCTTTTCTTTGTTTAATTCTCTACTAACAATTTCATTTATTTTGCTATCATCGGCACTTGCCCCGGAGGAATTCAATGCAGCTTTCAGTTTTTCATTCCCAATGGTCTAAGCAAAGAAAAAATGAATTAATAAATAAAAAATGTAATAAAAAATTGACATGAACGAAAGGTAGTTTCAAATTTTACGAACTTCAAGTTTATCTAACTCTGATTTCAAATAGTTGACTTTGTTATACATATAAAGTACAAAGAGATCGAATGCTTTGTCACTACTAGGCAACAGTCCATCGTTTACATTCATATCAGGGAATAATATTTTAAGTTCTTCATGAAAATGTTGCCTGGCAATATTCATTTTATCCATGAATTTTTCAGCAATCTTCACATTGGATTTTTCGTCTTCATATTTTTTTTTAGCTTTATGAAGATCAGTCAAAAGTTTATCAACGAAGTTACGAGCTTCTGATTTTATTGTATCCGGTATATCGAATTTCGAATTCATGGAACTCAAATATTGTTTTATTTCTTGTTCAGCATCGGAGGTGAATTTATCAACTTGTTGGATAATTTTTTTCCGCTTCTCTAAATCTTCTTTCAATCTATAAGCCAGTTCAATAAAAATTTTACTTCAGAAGATTGGTTTATTATATCAATTTAAAAAAATGTGCTTTTAATGAAAATACCTTTTCCAAACTGACGATGAATGTACAGTTGAAACATTAGCTTCAACGACTTCCGCAATTCCTCGATTGTAATTGTTGACAACTTGTATAGCATTGTCATATTCACTTATTACTTTTGTAGCTAATTGACTGCATGATCTCTTTAAATCATCTAGGCTCGTAGCTTTCACTTGATTCAAATCTTTTGAAGATGGACGAGGAAGATTATTTTCTGAATCAAATGAAAAATGGAATATTTAATTGATGTATTCACAAAAATTTAAATCAATACTATTTTTTAATAATTACTGGTACTCATAAAATCTATTAACGACTTAGTGAATGAATTAAAATAAATAATCGTTAATCAACAATTAGCAGTTTTAATAAATTTCTACATCTTTCTTCTTTATTATTGAACTTAAGAACATAAAATAAGTATATAAGTTACCTACCAGCTTCTATTTCATCTTTTTTTGTTTTTTTCGGTTTATTATCAGTGTTGACTGAAATCTCGGATTTTTGCTTCTTTTCAATTGGCGCCTCAATGATTGCTTTTGAAGCTAAGAATGTTAGTTATGATTAAGTTAAAAAATTAATAATGTTAGAGTTATTATTTCTATAAAAATGCAGTTAAATAAATAAACAGACATCAATTACAGACCATTTAAATACAAAACAAAACACTTATTGAAAGTACTTTTTTTTCCATTTAATAAAGTTATTTAATGTGATTAAATGAATCATTTGTTGCAAAGAACAGTACTAAATTTTACTTGAAAATTTTTGCCAATTATTCGAAGAAATTTAAAATTTACTCATCAATAAAAATCGAATTCACTAAGAAATGCTATTAAAAAAAAAAAAAAATGTAATAAATATTGTAAATTAATAAAAAAAATAATACACTTTGCTTTAACTTAACTAAATAAAATAATATTTAAACGAGTAAAATTATTTCTACTCAATGAAATACCAATTTTTCAAAAATCATTATTACATTATTTACACACTGTTTAAAACAGTAATAAAAATTGCGTTAATACGACAAAAGTGAGTTAAAAATTTATTAAAAATTGTAAATAAAATTCATTTATAATAAAAAAAAGTTTTTTTAATTGTTTCCTAACCTTTTTTTTCTTCTTTCGGTTTCGTAATTTCAGATTCTTTTGCAGTATCGAAAATTCCAAACGGGACACTATATGAAAACATTCGTTAAAAAAATTCAAGTTAAAAGAATAGAAAAACTATAAACTCATACCTTTGCTTGAAGTTGTTGAAAAAATCACGAATGTAAGCTATAAAAGAATTTTCTTCTAAAAATATCAATTTTATTGTTTCATCAGCTCCAGGAATCCACTTATCAAGAGTGTCTCTAAATTGTCTATTATTCTTTGCATATCCTAATACAGCGATTGTTCCTAATGTAAGTGAACCGACAGCCAAGAGACCAATTCGACTCTTACTTTTTTTATTGCTGTAATATTTAATAGTAAATTTTACAATTAATTAATTGTTACTTTAACAAATCTAAAAAAGAAAAAAACTACTAGTACCTTTGGTGGCCATCTGATGAATGTCTTACTAATAAACGATGCGACAATCTAAAATTTTAATTGCAATATTAGTTAATCAAATCTTGACATAATGAATATCAATAATTATATATTTTTAATACCTGTTTTCAACATTACTGGGATTTTGCAAAGCTTTGCTCCGAACCGCTGAATACAACCTTGAATTATCAAATTTCTCAACCTATAAGTAATAATTTTTATTTAAAATTATGACAGATATGTTAAAATTAAATTTTATATTAGTTAAATTTAATTATATAGAATTATATATAAAATTTAATATATAGCAATGTTCAATTTAGAAAGGTTAAGTTTTGAATTTAAATATGTACCTCATGGATAATCTTACATTATAATTTTTAAAAGTATGTATGTTGAATAAATGTTCTTTTAAAAATAATATCAGATATATTAAAATATAATAATATATAAATACAATGCAGATTGTAAAAAAATTCGTAAATTCATAAATGTTATGTAAATATTGAATTATAACATAATACTCCAATAAAATAATACTTACTTTATAAATTTGACAAAATGAATTTTTCGAAACATTAAAGCCGACACGATACATTTTATTTTAATCCGGAATCAAAATTTATAAAAAATTTATGTTTTTCTAATGTAAAAATTTTTTAAGCAATAATTACAGAAATGCAAAATATTGAACTATTATTTAAGACAGTTTTTAAAAATGATTCCCATTTTT
This sequence comes from Cotesia congregata, assembly GCA_905319865.3. Taxonomy (NCBI): domain Eukaryota; kingdom Metazoa; phylum Arthropoda; class Insecta; order Hymenoptera; family Braconidae; genus Cotesia; species Cotesia congregata. The sequence goes on from CAJNRD030001116.1 coordinate 6,858,786, forward strand.
TATGCGTTTTCTTGCGCTTCGCTGCTTGCCCTTTCTTTGAAAACTAAAAACAGCTGATGAACTGGATTTTTTTTTCTTTTATTTTCAAATCGTTGAAAGCAGCAGTGTTGAGTATCGCTAATGAACTGTTGTACAGCTCTGCATCCCTGTATTCCTGTATTCAGGTATATAGTTAATGTCACCTTGGGCAAAAATTCTATATAAAAGTATTTCAGGTTTTTGATTAACTTTTTTCTGGAAAATCCTAGAGATAAGAATAAATAATAAGTACATCCCAAAACATCTATTAGATATTTAAATACTTCAAAATGGGGAAAATTCGTAAATGGAACAGGAATTAAAAATTAATTTTTTCGTTATTAGAAAAATCATGCAAAATCAATATAAATTCTTACAAGACCAAAGCTTAAAGGTGGACTGGAGTAAATGCATTTTTAGAAATTTTATTTTATTAATTACTTTTTGAAAAAATTTTTATATGAACTATTTATATTACAAAGCCTCCGCAATGGTTATTCGTATGCTATTTTTCGAAAACTTTATTTTATTTGAATTAAAAATTTATTTAAGAAGTATTAATTAAAAAAGTAAATTTTCTGAAAATCCATTTAGTTAATATTTTCATTCTATTCATAATTTTCAAACTTTAACCATTTTAATGTGGAAAAACGGTTTTCTTTATTTTAGTTTTAGTGAAATTTTCATTGCAAATATCTTTGACATTTACATCAAACTTGAGGATACGTTCAACTTTAATTGCAAGTTGACAGAAATGATGTGATCATGGACGTGAACTTAAAAATAAAAAATCTACCCCAACAATCGACACAAAGACACAAAATCATAAATTTATAACTTTTATCGATTTTTCAAGCATTTTTTCATTAAACTAAATATTATATCGATCAACTTTCGGTTAAGATAGAGATCTGGGTGGTTGTTCCTAAAAGAATAGGAAAATTTTATGAAAGATTTAACATGAATTGTGAGAAACTTAAATTTTTTAAGAAATTTACCTTTATTAAAACACGATTATTATAATTTTTAATGTTATAATATTTAATGGGATATTATGGTTTGGATTTTTTATTTTAACATTTATAATTTCATAAGTTGTAGATAGTAGAAAATTGTTGTAATTTTTAAAGTTTTTTTGTCAGCCATTTTTAACTGCGAACAGCGCTTGGTGGATATTTCAATTCTCCTTGAAGCGCCAAAGCCATCTATAGTATACAATTGTGAACGATAAATTGATGTGTGTACGGTCCTGAAATATAAAGGTCAATGACGCAAGCACTGCTGTCATTCTCGGTTAATATTATTTTTAGTGATCGTTTTTCATTTTGTCGTAAAGAACCGAATCGAATAAAATAATTATTCATAATAATTCGTAATTAAGCGGTAAGGAAGTATTGTAAGAATAAAACTAGATTTAAAAATTAACAAAAAAAAAATCCACATATATCTATAAGCAGTGGAGAAACAAAAAAAACTGTATGGCATGTAGTTGCCGCATCACTTCCGGCCATTTCCCACTTCAGCCCATTTTTTATTCATGTTGCTCACTTCATGTTGATCACTGTTAACTCTGATTGGTTTATCTTTCTAGTTTTTGAGTTATTTTAATATACTGTCCTTTTACACACCATTCTCTAAGTTTGCAGAGAATGAAAATGTCGACAAATTGGTGGGGTTCACTGTGCCACTAGTGACTTTCGCCAACCGTTTGTCCATAATTTCAACCGATAACTTAGTAATACAGGAGTGTAATCAACATTATTTAGCTTCTGTTAAAATATCTGATGTTAAATTAAATAATTGTAAAGTCAAATGTAATTATAATTGGTGTTGTGGTTATTTTATATTAATTACAATATTGATAAATTCATGACAATGTTTGGTACCTTCTAGTGCTCTCTCGTGGATAATGAAATACTCTTAATCACGGCATTGACAAATTCAACAGACCAACAAGATTTATCAATAAATTTAGTAAACGACATTAAAACGTATATCAGAGTGTGCTTGCGTTTAGATAAGAGAGAAATAAAGAGAAAAAAATAAATCGACCGAAAACGACGGCCAGTGAAGAAAAGAAAAGAGTATATACGGGTGTGTTTTCCTATTTAGACTAAAATACAAGAGAAAGCATGGCGATGCTCGGTGGTGTGCTGGGCAAGAGCGAATTTATTGTTGGTGGAAAATACAGACTTATGAGAAAAATTGGATCTGGTTCATTTGGTGACATTTATCTTGGCATCAACATTTCAAATGGCGAGGTGAGAATACCGTTCAGTTTTATTTTATTCTTTGTTTCCCTCTTCGTATAAGTATCTTTTTTTTTTTTTTTTTTTTTTTTTTTTTTATTTATTTATTTATTTCGATTGTTAATATGTACATCAAAATTTATTTTTAAGTATATGCATTCATATATTTTCATATACATACAGATCCATGTATGTATTATATATATCTTTCAAAATGAAATAAGAATAATATTTTTATACCATCTGTCTTTCTTTTGTTTTACGGCAGGAAGTCGCTGTCAAACTAGAAAATGTGCGAGCACGTCACCCACAATTGCTTTATGAATCAAAATTATATAAAATATTACATGGAGGCATCGGTATTCCACATATACGCTGGTAATTACATGCCTGTATATATATATACATATGATCTGATAAATTTTTAGGAAAATAATAAATCTTAATTGAAACTTATTATATTGTTAATTTCAAAATGTAGGTATGGACAAGAACGTGATTGGAATGTTTTGGTAATGGATCTACTTGGTCCTTCACTTGAAGATCTTTTCACATTCTGTTCACGAAGGTTTACAATTAAAACGGTGCTTATGTTGGCTGATCAAATGATTGGTAGAATTGAATTTGTTCACTGTAAACACTTTATTCACAGAGATATCAAGCCAGACAATTTTTTAATGGGTATTGGTCGTCATTGCAATAAAGTATGTTATCAAATAATTAATAACTCTTTGCTTAGATTATTTTTTAACGATTGGAGTAATGAAGAAAAATTTTATTTTTTTTTATTTTAGTTATTCATTATTGATTTTGGGTTAGCGAAAAAATACCGAGATACTCGTACAAGGTGTCATATATTATATCGGGAAGATAAAAATTTAACTGGTACTGCGAGGTACGCATCAATAAATGCGCATGTTGGTATCGAGCAAAGTCGGCGTGATGACATGGAATCACTGGGATACGTTCTCATGTATTTCAATAGAGGTTCGCTTCCTTGGCAAGGTTTGAAAGCAGCAACAAAAAAACAAAAATACGAAAAAATAAGTGAAAAAAAAATGTCCACTCCTGTTGAAGTTTTGTGCAAAGTAATTGTTGTTTTTTTTTTCTTTTTTGTTAATCATATTAATATTGTTCATATTAAAATAATAATATTTCTCAGGGCTTCCCAGCAGAATTTGCAATGTATATAAACTACACCAAGGGACTAAGATTTGATGAAAGCCCTGACTACATGTATCTCCGGCAGCTCTTCCGAATTCTCTTCCGTACTTTAAATCATCAGTACGATTACACTTTTGATTGGACAATGCTGAAACAGAAAGCAGGAATCGCCCTCCCAGGAGCAGTATCTGGAGTTACTGGTACAGCTGTTCCTGGACCACAAGGCCAAGGTCAGCAGACAACCGCTCTAGCCAACGCACAGACAAGCACACAGAGGAATCCAGAGACGTTCGATGTTCTCTAGATTATGCGTTTTCTATTTTTATTCTTTTTTTCGCTTTCTCTTTTCTGATATCTTTTCTTCTATCGAGTCATTTTGTTTTACAATATCGTTAAAAGCCCTGACGGACCATTTTTCATTTTTTGCTTTACTGTTTAATTACTAAATTTATTTTAGTCATTATTATGCCTAAATTTGTGAATATTTCATCTATGACATTATTTAAAATTAATTCTTTTTATTTCTGTGGTACAGGCGATCTACCAGTAAATTTATAGTGATAATAACAAAAAAAAAAAAATTTTTTAACTAATCTTCAATTGAAATTAGTAATTATGCATACGAAATTATGCTGCACTTTAAAACATAATTCACTGAATTTGCCGTAATGTAACACAATTGTTTGAAAAGTTATCATGGAGCAAGGTCAAAAACAGAATTTTAACTTGATTAAACTCAAAATTAGAAGACAAAAATGGTATCAGAAGAATAACGCGACATGCCATGATTGACTCAACTACAAAGCTGTTGATTTTTTTTATTAAAAATAATACATAAGGCTGAATAAAAACAAAAAATAAAGAAAATCAATCCAGCAATATAGTGTTTTCTTAAATAAAAAATAATCACAGCCTTTATATTTGTCGTGATATTGTTAAATCAGTTAGTAGTAATTATTGAATTGAAAACAAACAAAAAAAGTAAACGATTAAGTGGAAATTATAACTATTCTATGGCTCTTTCTAAATGAATTCTTACATTGACCCTTAACTCATATCCGATGAGTTTAATTATATATTTTAGTGGAAAAAAAAAAACTTTAATAATTATATCAAAAATGAAATCAATTCTTTTCTGTCTCTCTTTTACAAATACAATTTTGACTTTAATACCCTACTACTCTGGATTCATTATTTTAAGCTGGCAGTCATTGAAACAATTTTATAATATCTTATAATTAATTATTTAATGAATTTTTTTATTTATTTTTTATTGTTATTAATGTGATTTGTTATATTATAATACTATTTAGATAATTATAGATATTTTATAATTCGCTCAATGACTGAAACCAGAAAAAAATGCTGGTGTTTAAAAGTAAACGTATTCTGATTGATCAATCGTAATAATCCTTTGTGATTGGGACATCTATTCGAATCTGTTACAGGAGCGCCTTAAAACACTAACTCCGTGATAGCACCAAACCCGAAAGCGATCACTGTGGTATCTCAATCATGATACATAACCCAATTAACCCAACGAACAACCGTGCGAGCCCGAGTCTCAAGTGCGAGCGACTCATTAAGATTTGAGAAGATCATTCAAGGACGATTTAGAGATAATGCTAAATAAGTAAATAAACGAATTCAATAAACCTTTAGGTTTGTTTAATTCTAAAAATCAATGGAAAACGGATAGATATAAGGTTTATCAATTAAATAATAATTATTAAAAAAGTTGTAAGACTTCACTGATATTATTTTATTCTTACACGAATACTATATATATATATTATATATGTATATATATTGGTTAGTCTATGCCAAATTAAAATTTATGAAAATTTCATTTTATAATTATACTGGAATTTTTTACATTACAATACCTACGGAAATGAAAAATTGTTTCTTAGCTTTTCAAAGTTTTTCATTTAAGTATTAGAAATATGTAAAATTTGTCAAATAAAAACGAATGTAAAATAAATTTTTTTTTTCTTCTTTGTATAATAAATGTTTATTATTTTCAAAATTTTAAAGCTTAATCTGATTAAATATTTTCAAAGTTATCATTAGTCATTGTTATTTTTAATTTATCGATATACTTACTTTATTTAGTATTTATAGCAAAGAATAGTTGTATAAAATTTTCTTAATTGTAAGTGAAACTTCTAAAGCCTTCTCAGCCAATTGAAACGATGATAAGCCGATTGGACGGAATTAGTTAGTTACTTTTTCACTAAGAATAGCTTCTTTCATTGCAATCAGAGCTCCATAGACTAATTTCAATTGATTTCTAACTATTAAAGCACAAAGCTTCAAAGATGATGAATTTTCAGAAATACAATTTTAGGATAATATGGAACTTACTAAACATAATTAAAGAATGGATTGATTTAATTGGTATACTAAATTGAAATTTCCAGGACAAAAAACGTAGTATTATTTTTATTGGAAAAAAAAAAATTAGTGGTATTATTTTTCCAGATACCAATATATAAAAAAAAAAAAATTGTTCAATGATTAGTTTGACAAACAAAATCCAAAAGTTTTTGACTATTATTATCGACAAAAAGAGAAAATCACAGTTCGATTTTCCTAAAGCATTTAATTTGGCATAGATTATTTCATATATTTATAATTTTTCCTTATCTCTTTATATCATTTTGTTTTTTCTTAAAGTTCTTGTTTCTCGTCTCACCGTTACATTTGTCAAACTATATACATATTTTCTTTTCTTTCTTTTTTTTTTTTTGTATTTATAAGCTTACAAACTAATATGACTTAAAGTTTTCAACTCATACTTTCATTCATTTCATTATTTATCAATTTAAACTAAAGATTTTATAATAACATAAAATGTTTAAATACAATAAAAATGTTTTCTTTTTTTGAAAATATAAGTAATTATACTCCTTTTTCACAAGATAGTCATTAATTACAAATAACAATTGCTTGTGCATACGTATTATCAATGTATGATAAGGCAACCTATGTACATACTACAATGTTTTTTTATTTTTCTTGTAAATTATTGAAAAATTTTGATATCAAAGAAAAACAAAAAAAAATTAGTTAAAGGTATTTTTTTATTTCTTAACTGTTTTACTTTATCTGTTACACATTCTGCATTTTTAATTAGAACTTGAGGATAATTTTATAATTTTCATGGTGAATAAGATGCACAATCATTCTTATACTTGTCATTTATCATAAAATGCTAATTTTCTCAATTTTAAAAAATTAAATAATTTTACATCCAAAAAAATTGAGAGCAAAAAAATTTCCAAATTTTATAGTGATTTTTGAGAAACTACTATTCTCTGAAGAAGAGTCGTGTTGCAAAATAAAAAAAAATTATTTTGGAGCTTAAAATATTTAGTTGGCGAATCTTAGGATAAAAATTTATATTGAAATCGCTCGGAGTAATCAAACGAACGAAATAACGAAAAAAAATTCCAAAACCATATCTTTTTTTTAACACCGCTCTCGGACTCAAAAACAAATTTCTGAGCTTTAAAGTAGAATCATTTAATCTGGTACATAATATAGTTTCAATTTAGTATTTTTTTATGTGCAATTTATTTATATTATCGTTTGTGAATTGAGAAATCGTCTTTATTTTATTGTCGATATTTCTTGAACTATTAATCGCACAGTAAACGGAATGGAAAGTGGGTTTTGAAAACATAAATTCATCCTCTTTAAAAATACTCAGTATTTTAGAGTGAAACTTTTTTTTTGTTCAACTATGATTCGAACAAGTACAAAAAAGTTATTTTTTTGCTGTTTAGGAAAATCCAGTCTAACTTTCTTCTCGGATAATTATAAATTTTTTTAATTCTGGAAATTTTTGCGTTTGTGCGTGTGCAATTTTAAACTAATGTGTTGATCAATTTCAAAATTTAATCATGTGAATTCCGCAAATTGTACCTAGATTAGTTGAATTGATCAAAATATTGGAGTTTAAAAATTTTTAGAATATAATTTTTCAAAATAACTTTCAAAAAATTTTCTCAAAAACCTGCGTCAAATTTATCATCAAACGAGATAAAAATCGAACGATTCTCTCAAAAGATATCGCTATTCAAAAACTTTTAAATAAGTTTTTTTTTTTTTAAATTACTTCCGAATTTCCTCAAAATTTTTCATTCTTGAGAACTCTTAAATCTATTCACCCTATAGTATTCTATAGTATTCATTTATTACTATTAGAGCTAGAGAGTCTTTTATTAATTCTTTCAAGTTCAACCGACTTCTTGAACAATAAAAATAGAACAATTTGACCTACAATTCGACTTTGACTCGGATGTACTTTACATTGAACTTGCTATGAGGACTTTCGAAAAATGATATATTCACTACCCATCTTGTTATTAAGAGCGAGATGTTTTAAACACAAAGAAATTATAGTAATTTTAATAAAAAAATTCAAGATTAAATTTTATTTAAATATATTCCAGACAAAGAACAAATAAACTCTCAAAAATCAATATTTTCCTTGGTCAACATTTAATATTGACTTAGACACGAAAAAATTTTCTCATATAACTTGTTTCTTTACTATTCGTTCTAACTCAAGTCACGTATTTTGTTGTGAATTTAATCCTGAGGGACCATTGGTGGTTTGAATTAATTTAATTTCAATAAATGAGTTTTCAATAAAAAAAATCTCTTGCAATAAAAAGATAGGTTTATTGTTTTACTGCAAAAGTTAAATAAAAAAAATCTGTTGTATAAAAATTGTAAAAAAAAAAAAATTAAAGCCTCAATACAATTCTATACACACAAAATTATCAAAGATATTATTCAAACTCCGTATAAAAAAAAAGCACATGCTGTTAACTTCGCAATGTGTTCATTAATTAAAGTGCATATTTGTATATATTAAGGCATTTTAGAACAATGGAAACACATACCATACAGCAAAAATACGTACTTCAAGCAACCAGAGCAAGAAGTCGTATATACCACAAACGATATAGTGAAAATTCAAATTCTATTTATTATAAGGAAATTTTAATTAAGATGATTTCTTAACTGAATATCTGACAATGATAACTTTACAGTATTAAATATTAAGTTAGTAAAATAGCAAAATATAATTTACAATAAGTATATCCATTTGTATAAAGAAAAAAATTCAACAAAATTAAGAAAAAAAAAAAAAGAATTTTTTCTATAAATTTCAAACACAGACGAATTATTATATCTATTTAATAAATAATAATAAAACTTAGATCAAGTTATATACTTAATGTTGTCTCCGTGAATTTATAATTGTTATTTTTAATAACATAAAAGTGAATGTACTTTTCGTAACTCTTGAGTACCGATTTTGATACTATGGACTTGACTTGGTCCGGAACAAGGCATGTTAATTTGTGCTGCTAGTATACCATTTACTTCTTGCATTGCTGAAACCATTTTGCGGCTAGGAAATACTGAAAAGTTTGTTGACACTCTTGCGCCTATTGCCTTCTTGACACTTGTTTGATAAACTTCATTCTGAAAATTATATACACATGATATAAATGCTCTAGCTATTCTTTGCATGGGTTGTAATAACTTTTTTATCTTAGTTTTTTGATCAGATCAACTTACCGTTAGATTTTCTACTCTATTGTTTAAATTTTTTAGGAGTAATTTCCGCTTAATAAATTCATATGCAGGAGTTGTTTTTTCAAATGTAACATTTTCTATGTCAAGTTGGGAGTTCTTAGTCAAATCCGGAATTGCGTTGTATATCATAACATTATGTATGTCCTAGAATCAATTTTATCAAATGAATGATTAGAAAAAAAAATAAAAAATGCATTTATAGACTGTTTTCGGAAGACTCAATAAAGAAATAAAATTAATATTACCTTGAGCAACTCAATTCGTTTTTCCTGTAATGATTCAATATTAGAATCTGGCTGGTCATGTAGAAGTGATGTAGAAATGGGATTCAAGTTATTCATTTTCTTTTTAAGAGACTCTGCTACGAGTTTATTTTTCAGTCGATTTTCGCTTGCGAGTGCTTCTTTTAAAGCTGAAATTTCTTGTACTAATAGTCTATTATCAAAGGCAATAGGAGCTCCTGACATAATATTAGTTTCGTTACCCCCAGACAATGTAAGATTATTATCTGATCTGTTTCCAGGCGAAGGAATTCCAATAACAGGAGTTGTGACTTTTTTGCCTAAAGATTTCAACTTTTCTTTTAATTGACCTCTTTCTGATTCAAGACTATCAATGTCTGTCTGTAAATGATCCATCGTTTCTTCAAACTCTTTTTCTTTCCGTTTTAATTGATTAATTGCTTCTTCTAATTTTCGTTTTAATTTTTCAACAGTAAGCTCATGATCGTGCTGTTGAGTTGCAAGGCGTTTTTCGGCCAATTCCTTTCTCAACATCATCTCTGAAAGTTCTTCTTGTTTCTCTCGGAGGGCCAGTTTTACTTCTCGTATGTCAACATCTTTCGTTTCCAATTTTCTACAAATAAATTCATCAAGATTAAATATAATTATAGTTATAATAACTCAATTATCTTTTATTTATGATTCATCTTAAAAGTTTTAATAATAAATTTATTTTACCTGGCCAGATTTTTCGTCTCTTCAAATTCTTTTCGAGTAGTTTGAGCTCGTATACTAATCGGAGTTTGATTTTCTACACTTCCATCTGTTAATGCTGATTGGTTAACTGGTGCTTGCTTAACTGTAATTATTTCATTTTCACATTCGACCATTTTTTGGGCTAAGTCTGCTGCCATTTGCTGCACGGTAACTAAACTTGCTTTTAATGTTGAAATTGGTCCTAAATCATCAGTATCATAGATTTTTTCACTAGATATTGCAGCCATTTCTTTCAATTTAGATGCATTTATACCAACGTCCAAATCTAAAAAAAATTTGAAAATTATAAATGTACAACTTCTATGTAGTATTGTGTACTTAAAAATCAGTAAAACTTTTTAAACATACCTCCGTTAGTAATAATCGTTTGAATTGCGTTCTTTAATAAGTCTTGAAGTGTTTTGGCTACTTTAACAGCATTTTGATAACAATTAACAAACTGTTGAAGCCAATCTTTATCTAGCCCTAAATTAATGGAAGAATTTGTTCCATTGTTGGATATTTGATCACGAGGAACTCGTCTTCTTGCTGAACTTAAATGTTGTTGAATCACTTCACAAGTTGTTTCAATATGTTGACACAAAAGATCTGAAATATTTTTGTGAAAATAACAATAAAATATATGATAATCGTGAAAAAACAAAAATTAACGGAAAAAAAATTACCAATATCACCACTATCTCCATCCAAAAGTGTTTTAATAGAACTTGCTTCAACGGTTAAAGCCTCACAAAGATTTCCAAGTGTTTTCGTTCCATTAAGAATCATTTTTGGCTGATTAGCCATTGAACTATCTTCAAATAGAACAGAAAACATCGTTCCGAAATAAACACAACATTTTTCTATAGCTTCTGTTGAAACATTTTCATCTAATTGATCTTTTTTCGCAAGATAAATTAGAGAATCTACAGCCTTTTCTTGAGCCAACATTTCCGGATACGCTGCTCCTACTTTCAACAGTATTTCTGGTGAACATACATTGAGAATTGATTCAAAAGCTCCAAGCACAGTTTGCAAAGAATAAATATGACCACACAAGCATGATCTGAATATGTATTGAGCAACCAAGTGACCTTTCACTATTGATGATCTAGAAACGAACCAAATTATTAATTTTAATAATTATTATTTAAAAAAAAAATATTTTTTTTGAAATATATAAAAATGAATTTAAAATCTTAATGAAATTTTATAAATAAATATTGTTTTTACCTTTCAATACTATCGACAGCTTGATATTTATCCCTCATTTGAGAAATCAATATTTCAGTTTTTTGAATCATTCTAGAAATAAGGAGAAGTGTCATAATTGCATCATGATCACCTCCTCGAGTTAGAAAAGCCGGTGGCATGAATAGAAGTAAATATTTAACATGAGTACGAGCTTCTTCAATATCCAACCGGCGTAATTCAAGATCAACTGCTTTGGTTTGTGCACGAGTTTCTGCAAATGTCTTCTGAAAGTCTAAAATTTCCGCAAGCTGTTGATCAGTACCTAAATTCAAAACTATTTTTTAGAAACTTATTGATCCTTGTTAAAAAGAAATAATTAATAATTTTATAGAAAATAACCTCTAGCGCCCGAATATACAGATTCAGTTGATTGCATGCGATTCTGTAATTGTAAATATTGTTCTTGTAAACGATTAGTAAGTTCTCTAAATTTAGCGATTGTTAATTCACGATCCGCTAAAGTTTCTAAGGCAGCGTCACGATGACGTTGTGCATCTCGAGCGGAACCTAATGCCAAGTCCAATTCTTCTCGAAGTTCAAGCTCTATTTCTTTTGAAGACTCGGCTAGTTGGTCAGACATGTCCTACAATAAAATTAAAATTAATAACGAAAAATTGTTTACTTTGTAAAATCATTATCCTTTTATATTACTTGAAGAGCTTCTAAATCTGCAACTGCTTCTTCTAGTTCGTTTACTCGCTCTTCGAGAACCATTTTCTTTTCACCGAGCATTTCAACCATTTCTTCTGCACCTAATGCTGCATCAACCTATTTTTTTAAAAAAAATATATCACTATCAATAGACAGAAAAGTAAAGATTACTTTCTTTAGGTCTTAGAAAGTTAGAACTTAGAGTTGATTATTTTAAAATTTGCAATAATAACAAGCTAGGGTATAGAAGCGTAATTTTTATAGCATTTACAAGGACAAAAAATTTACATTAAAATTACACATTGTAGAATTAATATAATTTACCTGCTCTTGTAGATCAGCTATTTGATGCTCCATTTCTTCAACTCTAGCAGATAACTTTTCTTTAGTTCTTCCTAATTCCAAAATTTCTGATTTTTTCTGATCAAGATCTTTTTGAATTTTTTGAAACTCATGTTTTTCATGTGCCGACAAATCTCTCATTTTCACCAAGGTTTCTTTAAGTCGTATATTTTGTTGTTCTAGCTGTTTCATTTCATAAGATGAAATTCCCTTTCCACTAGATGCACTGCTTCCACTAATCTAAAATTAAAATCAAATATAAAAATTTTATCCATCATAACTTTTTCAAGTAAAAAAAATAATATAAAGTTATATTAAATAAAGTAAATTACCTGCTCAGACATTTCACTACGTAAAATTTCCAAATCAAGTGTTTTTTCCTCTAATTTTTCTTTCAATTGTTCTAATTCAATTTGTAGGGTTTCGGCCTTTTCTTCGGCCATTTCTTTATCTAAAGTAGCCATTTCAACAGTTTCAGCAAGATCAGCCATTTCATCTTGAAAAGTGCTTTTTGCTAGCTGCGTCTCGCGTAACTCCTGCCGAGTCCGCTGAAGTTCTCTTTGAAGACTTGTCTAAGGAATATTAAATCAAATTTTTTGTTCGCGAATTCGACAAATTTATAACTAAACTTACCTGACTTTCCATCACTTTAGATTTAAATTCTAAAAGTTGCTCTACTTGAAGTTTAGTTTTTTCAAACTCTTTCATCTTTTCTTTATCTTGCATTCGTTTAAGTCGTAATGTTTCAACCTTTTCATTAAGATCATTTACCTAAATCACAACAATAAAAATTACTTGATCTATCAAATGAGCTAATAAATTTGGTGACAGCTCTATAATTCTTACCTGAGCTTTCAAGTTATCATTTTCTTGAACTAATTGTAAATGACTGAGTTTTTCTTCTACAGTATTTGATCCAGAACTAGATGCTCCTAAAGTTGAAGATATCGAGCCAGCCATTACTTGTCCAGGTACAAAATTTGGTTTTAATGTTTCCACAAAACCAGTCTAAATTTAAATAAAAAACAAATACAATTATAATTATTGTTCGTCAACTATAAGATATTTCTTTGATTACTCTCTTTTTTCTCAAAATATTTAAGGGATGTAATGAAAGAAACACTTTATTACAATGTATAAAGAAGCATAAAAAATAAATACAGAAACTTCACTGAAAAAAATAAATTCAATTATTAATGAATATTAATATATAACATTAAGTTATAGTCAAATAAAAATAAAAATAATAATAAAAATGACGATGATGATGATGATGATGATGATGATGATGATGATGATAATATCATTAACAATAATAATGACATGTCAGTTAAACGGGTGGGTTCAAACGAGTTTATATGTTTGTTGAATGATGCTCATAATATTTCGAATAAATGGTCTAGTTCAACGAAATCAATAATAAAAAGTAAAGTACGAGTTTAAATATTACTATAATAATTAATTACATTATTGCGATCATCTTCAGCCTTTAACTTTTTGCCAGGAGACAATCTCTTGCTAGGGGATTTCTGAAACACGTATGTGTATTTCTAAATCAATCCCATATTTTATTTATTCAATGACATATTATTTATCATCATATGGTTTTAGTTGATATCTCAATAACACTTTTCCGATAAAAGGATTAGTACGTCAGGTCACTGTCTAAGTTATAACGGAAAACAGTCAAATTAAAGAGATAAATATAATATTTATACCTCAACAAAAGAGGCACGTTTAATTGTAGTAGGAACAGGAATTCCAGATTCATTGGTGTCTTTGCGTTCATGTTGTGAAGCTGAAGAAGTTTCCGGGCTTGGGTAACTCAATTGTGTCCGGCTGCCAGTTAATGACACACGAGAACTGTAAACGCAAATAACAAGAATTACTTACATTTATAAGTTACTGAACTAATGTGCTAAATATAGTGAAAATTGAACGAATGTCATTAAGAAGCAAAATTATTATTGAAATAACTTCATAAAAAAAAAAAAATAATAAATGAAATGATTTATAATTCTTAAAAATTCTTGTCAGACAATAATGAAGATGAAGTTCCAACCAGCTATTTGAATATTGATACATAGATATAATCCAATCTGATTATAAACAACATTGGATGTTTTTCTCATTTTCACCGTAACTATGTCTATAAATGAAATATTTATTAAAAGTAGAAGTGAATAAGAAATTTTGCTTACAACCAAATTGTGTACATAAAAAAGACAGGATGTTTAAATTCGTTTATAAAGCTGAAAATAATATTTTTCCCACTTTAAAAGAACTTTTACAATTATTCCGTCAAGTTGAGCGACAACCATCACTTTTTTCTGCTTGTTAATTTTTGAAGTATCAAGAAAATAATTGGGTAAATATTTACAAGTGGGGTCAACCATTTTAATTTTCATTTTTTTGTATGAAATTTCTATTTGATTTAATTGATAATTTTTTTTTAAATACATAAAAAAATGAACAATTAAAAAAAAAAAAAGTTAATTATCACAATTTGAACAAATTTTCAAACAAATTTATTAATTTTTTTCGAAAATTGTGATATTCAACTTTTTTTTTTTTTTTAATTGCTCGTTTTTTTATGTACTTTTCAAAAAAAAAGTATCAAAAATAGATAAAATAGAAATTTTATACAAAAACATGAGAGCCCAAATTTTTTCTAACTTTTGAAGGCAAAAAAGCTATCGAAATCTTTATTTTTTTCTTTCACGACATTTTTTATCATAAATCCGCCGTAAAAACAAGTAGAATAAAAAAAAATTTGAAAATTTTAATTTTTCACCTAGTTCTGGCCCAAAATAGGGTTGACCCCACTTGTAAATAATTACCAATAATTGTATTGTAAACAATCCTCGAGTATTGGAGGTAAAACTTGAAAGATTTTGGAAAATCAACCGTAGTTACATATCAATACCATGACGTAATGTTAACGCAGTTGCATGGTAGTTTGTGAAAATTGGACATCCTATACTACCAGTGATAGTTCTATCTTCATTTACATCTTCAAGGATGTCTACAAAAGATTTTTCATTCATCTGAGTAAATAAAAAAATCTCACGGCAGATTTGAACTTATGATTATTGACGATGTTGAATTTTATCTCACAATAAGAAGCGTGCGTGCTCTGCTCAATTTGCTTAACCAAATTATAGAAATATCTTAAATTTTTTATAAAGGAAAATTCTATCACTTTATTGGCCAAATCACTTGATCATCATCATTGATTATCAAACCAATTGTTGAAAAGCAATAAAAATCAATTGCCATGGTGATGTTTATACAATAATTAGCTGCAAATTTGCTTTTAAGAATTATATAAACAAATAATGTGCCGATAAATTATTAAGCTTGTTTGTTCATTAAAAAAAGTGGAATTTTTTCCGCCAAAGATATTATAAAAAATGAATAACAAACCAAGTTCAATATATGTCTTTGTTTCAAAATAAATTCAGCAACTTACACGGTTGATTCATTTCTTCTACGTATACTTGTGCTAGCATGAAATATTATCATTGCACATAATTATTGTCAAAATAAATTATATATTTAATTTCTGAAATTTAATTTATGCACCTTGTAAGTCGACTACGAGCTCTCGCAGCACCTGCTTCATCTGGAGTTGAAATACTGGAAGTATTTAGAGAAGTATCTACTTTATTTCCTGCATCATCAAGAATGATCAACTGACTTTGGCGGACGAACATTCCATAATTTTCTGAACACTATGGTAAAAATAAAAATGAAACATTATTTAAAAACTACTTGCGTTTAATTATTTTTTAATATTTAATTCAATTTGTTAATATAAACGAACCTTAAAATACGATTGACCTTTAACTGTGCCATTATTTTTTCCTTTTGGCTCATCTAATATCACTCCAATCCATTTTCCACTTGCAAAAGACGGATGCCCGATGTAGGCAATTGTACCTTGACAATCCTTTCCGGCTATTTCAACTCTAGCTCCAATTTTGCATGACATTATTAAATTTAAAAATTTTTTTCCAGTTTAAATTCACATCAGTTTAGTCAGCCTCAATTTCAATCCTGTCAAAATATGTACATAAATAGTTAATAGCGTATGTGTACATATGTATATATGTCATAACACAAAAATGTGTAAGTTTTTTATTAAATGTAGTGGGAGAAATGAAGAAATGAAGCTGGTGAAATGAACAACCTGAAGGAAGCTATAAATGCTCTAAGTTTATGTACCGTATAAAGTTGCTTACAGGTGTCACTACCTGAACGTTAAGCGGTTGTTTTTAAATTTGCGACAAGTTTCGAAATTGCATATATAAATTGAAATACTACCTTTATATCGCATTAAGGGCCAGTTTTTCAATCCGAGATAAAATTTTATCCAGGATGAAATTATTATTGTCAGTAGTATATTTATATATATGAAATATATAGATATATTTTATCATTGGATAAAATTTTATTCTGGATTGAAAAACTGGCCCTAAATCTGGACCGCTGTAGAGATAACAGAGTGGACAATCTATCTAATATGTGTAACATAGCCGTGTGTGTTTTTAATTAAAAAATCAAAAAATAGACAAGTTATAAGTATGGAGTGTAATACCCTCTGTTACAAACGTGAAAATCTCCATAGCTGTAAGGCTATGAAGGTATGAAACATTATTGACAGTTGTACTGTCATTAATCTCTATATTTATTTAAAAATTTTCAGGTTAAAATTGTTACTATAACATGATGAGTAAATATTTATAGATCTAATTTCATGAAATAACTCAACTGGATAACAATTTATAATAACATGTATCATAAATAATATTTTAAAAATGACTTACCGGAATCATTGGAAGAAAAATCTTTTTAGATATTTATTGTTCAGTGTTTTTGTTGTATTCATTTTTACTTGTATCTTAAATATTTTGCCATTAACTCCAGGTATTATACAAAAAAAAATATTCAAATGATAACTTTAAGATAAATGATCTAATATAATTCTAATTAACTGGTAATTGTATTTCAGATTCCTGCAATTGCCATGAAAAAGTTAGTCGTTTCAAAAAAGCATCTGAAAATGGAGTGAAACAATTTAAAATATCGCAATACAAGCTTGCTGTTTTAGTACCATTTCGAGATCGTTTCGAGGAATTGTTACAGTTTGCTCCGCACATGAAACAATTTTTAGATAAACAAAATATTGAATATCATATATTCATACTACACCAAGTAAACAAAATTTTTAAGAAAAAATAAATAAATGTAAATTATTAAATAACATAAAACATTACATTATTTTCAGGTGGATAGATTTAGATTTAACAGAGCATCTCTTATTAACGTCGGTTTTATTCATGTCCAAAATCACTACGATTATATTGCTATGCATGATATAGATTTATTACCTTTAAATGAAAATCTCTCTTATGGATTTCCTAACAACGGACCTTTTCACGTATCATCTCCAGATCTACATCCACGATATCATTATCCAACTTTTATCGGGGGAATTTTACTTGTTAATAGGTTTGTAGTCAATAGCTTATACAAAATTTTTAGTGAAATGTAAATTTCATTTTTTTTTAATTTAACTTTATTCATACATTTACTTGCTGTATAAAAAATTGCACTCTTTTATTTATTTTAAAAAATAAAAATGAAATTTTTCTTACCGTACTCATACAATCAAGAACACTTTCAAAACTATTATTTTTTTTTTTTATAAATTACTAATTCAGAAATGAAATGTTTTTTAAATACATGTTAAAATCAATTTAATCTTTTCAAGTCCTAGTAAATTTTTTTAAATTAATATTTTATTATATTTGTATAAAAATCAAAACAGGTTTTTGCATGAGTTCAAAATTCTAATTTTATTTTTTAGGAAACACTATCAAGCAGTTAATGGAATGTCTAATAAATATTGGGGTTGGGGCTTAGAAGATGATGAATTTTACGTTAGACTAAAGGAAGCTAATTTAAAAGTATATAGGCCAGAAAATATATTAACTGGATCTCAGAATACTTTCAAGTAAGAATCCGTATAAAGATATAAAATGAAATTTTTTGATCTACATAAGTGAGTTAATATTTGTTTTCTCTTCATTAAAGAAGATGATGGAAAAAATGAAGAGTGTAAATAACTAGCGTAAACTTTCCATTATGTTATGTTTTTTCACTTGTGTAGAGCAAAAGCTAAATTAAAAATATGTATGATAATAACGTTTTCTTTATTTTGCAGACACATTCATGACAAAAATGTTCGAAAAAGAGATACAATTAAATGTTTTAATCAGCGAGAAATTACTAGAAAGCGAGATCGCCAAACAGGCTTAAGTAATGTATCATACAAAATAGAACAAGTCATAAATATGACGATTATTGATGTACCTTTAACTATTTTGAATATCGCTTTGAATTGTGATAAAACGATCACACCTTGGTGTGAATGTACAAAAACTAATGAGAACAAAACTCCATAGTCTAAGACTTTATAAATACTCAGTCTTAATATTTACCTTAATTTAATATCAAGAGAAATATCATCATTAATAAAATTATTGAGATCATTCAAAATTGAATCAGTTAATCAACTATTTTCCTTCTATTCATAAATAGGTAAATAGTAAAACTACAGATATTCTCGAGATGAAGCGAATGATAAAAAGTTTTCTCGAAATTCGTAAGTTTATTCTATAGTTATAAATAATTACTAAGTATAGTTGTTCTAATCTTAGGACTAAAAAAATGGGATAATAATAATTATGTGGGAATCAATTGAATTGTGCATTTGATGAAAAATATCATACAAGTACTTAACTAATGAAGATAGTTATTATTTATATTGAATATGATTCAGGAATTATTACTGAAATATTTTTAAAAAATCTCGGTTAAAATGTAATATAAAATATAGTGACAATACACCGCCTGTATAGTCAATAAACGCACCAGTAACTGCGAATATTTCAATGACTTACTCCAATTGACTTTTACTATTAAAAGATGAGGATAAAACAATTCAATCATTAAAATTATCAATTACTAATCTCTAATTAATTCCTAAAATAAAATCATACTTCAAGTATTTTTTTTTTTTACATTTTTGTTGAATTTATTTTTGTAAAATGTGATTTCGACTAAAAAATGTTAAGTACATACATTAATTAAAATTTTTTTATTTTGACTATCAGAAATACTGCTTTTTTCAAGTATGAAAAATTATTAAGCAATAATCAAATGCACGATCACTTATTTTTTATGTTGGTCCCAGTTAATACATTTAGTTATTATTTATAAATAAAATTAAGTCAAATTGGGTAATTCAATAATGAAATTTTTAATCAACATTTATAATGTGGCTTGTTTATTTTAATTTTATTTTAGTATTTGGTCTCAAAAAATGAATCTTATACTCAAGTTTTCATGTCAAATTTTTTATAGTATACAATATTAATTTTATCATCAGGAAATAATGATAAATATTAATTAAATAGAAATTATGAAATATTCTTATTTGTTTTATGCAAAAATTATTTTCTATTTTTTTTTCTTTTTTTTTTTTTTTTTAGAGTATATTAATTGATTATACATATTTACATTGACACTTCATCAAATCAGGCTTGTTCTTAATATAACCAATGTACAAAAACATTTTGTGTAAATACTCCAAGTGCTATCTTATAGGTTTTTCGTAATAACACACAAGACACAAAAAAAATTTTTCTATTGTTTCAATCAACACGTGGTTTACTTCGTTTACGATGATGGTTGCGTGCCAAAGCATGAATTATCGTTGTAAGAAAGAAGAGGCACATTAAAATGACAAATTTGTCAAATAGCCATGAAATAGTCGTAGTACTATCCTAAGAAAATATAACAAAAAAAATTGTTAATACTAAGCCAAGGATAAATTCAATAATTGTAATCTCATACTTTCAATTGTTTTTTAAATGCAAACTACCACCAATTTAATTCATTGCGTTGAATACTTTGTTGTTAATATTTAATATGCTCAAAAAGCTTTAGATGTATGTAATACAATACTTAAATCAACATGAAATAACAGAAAATTATAGTGAATAATTCAATGAATGAAATTGGGATATTTAAAAGCTTAGAAATTATTTGGAAAGAAAGTCTATACTTATAGATATTCAGATGAATGAAAAAATAATTAAAAGTTTTATTTACCACATTAGTGCTGTTATGAAACTTGTTCTTTTGTTCAATGAGATACTGCTTTAATGGTTCTTGAAATCGTTGGCCAACATATGGTATAACAGACAATATGCTAATGGCTTTCTCGAATAACGTTTCATTAAAAGCAATAATAACTGCCAGTTGTTGTATGTGCATTTTAATAATCGCTTTACCAATAAGGGTTGCTCCAAAAAATGTCCAGAATGGAATGCGATAATATCCACACATGAAGCCAGCGAAATCAAATAGCGGGTTTGGTATCTAAAATTGAGAGTTATTGTCATAATTTACTCGAATACTATTAGATAAAAAATAGAATAAATATAAAAATAAAAAATCATACAAACATACCGAAGCACAAATAAGAATTCCGAAAAATCCAGTTTTTTGAACAAAATGTTTCATTGCTAATTTCAATCGCATTGATATCGGAACATTTCCTCCATTTTCAAGTGCTTCAAGCGCTTCTAAATCCTTGAGCTCTTCTTGATCATCATCAGCACCTTTATCTACTTGTTGACTGTCTCTTGCCGCTCTAGCCATGAAATATGGCGGTAATTCACCAAGAGCGGTACCCGCACCCCACAACATTGCTTCTACACGTACTTTTCTCATAATATTAAAAATGTTAACGGTCCATGCTTCATCTACAGTCGTAGGACATATAATTGAATCAGGGTATGGAGGCTCGGGGAAGTTTAATCCCCCACATTCATACGCAGCCATTGTTACAGCAGCTATATGAGGACCCAAGTAAAGAACGAATGTATGTAAACCTGATCCAAATCCTACACTTGATAATACACCAAGTCCAACCCAATATAACCACCATAATACAGTGTTTTCCCAATCTTGTAATACCTAAAAATTACGTTATTTAGAAAAAGTCATTCTCGGTTAAATAAAGATTTATTTGAAGAAAAACTCACTTGTTGATGACGACCTGAAGTATACCTGAGAGTGAAAAATAATACTAATAAAATTAACACACTCCACACAGTCTTTTTGTATTTAGGAATTCCTTTGACTAAATTGATACAGAGATGCATTACTTCTTGTAAAAAATAACTCATGGTTGTGAAAGGATGACGCCATAGCTTTAAACTATCAGCATCTATTGTTACTTTGTTATGGTTTATTTCAGCAGCTTTCACCTGCGAATCTGAAGCAGGATGATTTTTTTTTGTTGGCCGCTGAATACCATTGGAATGATTTGGATCTTTTTGCCGTCGTTGAGTTGCTTGTTTCATTTCTACAATATTTTCCTTTGAGCAATTTATCTGTAACATTAATTCAAATAAAATAAAATTAATTGTCTGGTTATTTTAAATTGAATGTTTTTACACTTTTCTAACAAATCACACAATCATGCATAAATTTTGACTTTAATGATAACATAAAAATATTAATAACTTTATTATCCATATCAATGATAACATGATCTTGAAGTGCATTAAGAACACAATGATTGTTGTTGGAATTAGATGTTAAAAATGCTATACGATTATGCATTTATTTAATAAATACGAGATATTAATTTACTATTTTAACAAGAAATTTAATAAAATAAAAAGATGGCATCGGCATCGTCATTATAACAGAATACAACCAGAGCATGTAAGTCGTTTGTGTCAAAGTTCAAACATGTCTCCCCCCCCCTTTTTCATTCAATCATGATAAAGCTCAATTTTATACTTAATACAGCTTGGAAGGGTACTATGAATCATTTAATCAACAGAGATTACGAAAAATAATAACAGAACAAAATCAGTGTAGGACACGAATACAAACAAGAGTTAAAAAACTTTAAAAAATTATCTTGCTTAATCCGGTCGTCAAAAATTTACAAATTTCATAACGGGAATTAAAAATATTCATAGTAGATTTTTTTACCTACTTTTATACAAAAGCTATAAGTATATTTTTGTGACATTAGTTCATTTTAAGTGACATTGATAATTCTAGTTTTAACTTCAATGCTCACGAAAAGGTGTTAAATTTTTTACTACGTCAGCTAAAAAATGTCTTACTTATTCTTTTATTGCTATAGATAAATGTATTAATCTGATAGAAAAAGTGTATTTTTTTCAAGTGAAAACCAAGGACTAAATTTTTTTAAATTAATAGATGAACTAAAAATTTTTCATGTCTAAAATTAACTTTTTAAATTTTGATAAAAAACTTCCTGAAATCTACTACTTGTCATACGACCATAGATAAATTTTTAAGAACGATAGCCTTGTTAATGGTACTGAAGCTTAATGTCTTTTGATAACGTCATTCGTTTTTGTAAGTAGATTGATCAAATAAAGCAAATCCTTTAGTAGATAATTTGATTTTTGATAACTTAAAATTACAAATTAGTTCAACAAGTTTGATTAATAGATTTTCTAAACAAATGTCTCATTAAAAAATTTGCACTCACAGTTTTTTCCAATTTCTACATGAGTTAACTGTTTAAAGGTTTTTTTTTTTTTTTATAAAAAATTATTTGTTAAGGAAAACTCAAAAAATCACTAGTTCTCAGCTGATTTTTTTTTTTCCATTACTGTTGAATATTAGATATTAATTATCAAGACAGTTGCTTATGAATATTTTTTTAACGTAGATTAAAAGTCACTGATTAAGTAACTTCCCAGAGACTCCATAATCTAATCTAATCTAATTAAATAAGGCTGCATACTGAGTTTACAAAAGACTTATTCTCAGCTAGCATCAAATCTTGCACCCCACTTAGAAAAACGTAGTCTCCAAAAATTCAATTATCACACCTTAAAATAATATTTGCAATAAAAAAATAAACACACTGACTTTAGTTCTGCCTGAAAGAAATTTTTCAATTATTAACTCTATAATGATTATGCATCAATAAAGTATAATTTAAAAGAAGTAATAAAATATTTTACTCCACCTTATTTATGTAGAATGTAACTAATTACTTAATTAGTTCATACAGTGGCACTATCTAAATAAAATTTAGTCTTTTAGGTTAAAAACACTGCATTCAAGATATAATAGCAAACAATCACAAATGATGAGTCATTGTGTCAA
Source organism: Cotesia congregata (assembly GCA_905319865.3). Taxonomy (NCBI): domain Eukaryota; kingdom Metazoa; phylum Arthropoda; class Insecta; order Hymenoptera; family Braconidae; genus Cotesia; species Cotesia congregata. The sequence goes on from CAJNRD030001116.1 coordinate 6,882,301, forward strand.
AAAAAAACCATCAAACGGAGTTCAATGAAATTTATTTGACCATTTAATTGGAGATAATTGACAGACAAATATCTCATAAACTTTCGGTTTTTTAAACCGATTTTTTTTTGAATGGGAAAAAATTAGAAGAAGAAAAGTTAGAAGGACTGTTAGTAATTTATTACTATGGAGATATAATCAGGTCAAGAATAAAATTATGTACTGTCTCGTACTATAGGTCATATTCTTTTGAACCTATAGGACACGAAGTTTCATGAAAACTATAGTTATGGTCTATTTTTATAAGTCTAGCCCGAAATCTATATCGGTAAAAAACATTTGGCCTTCACCATCTGGTGGTCAATTGTTTTGAATATATACTGTGATGCACCCAGTGCATCCAACAGGTGACGCTACCTGTTATTAGAGCGCTATCTATTATGAGAGCGCGAATTCAAACGAAATATTCAAACTAGTAAATATTAAATGATTAAAATTAGTTAAATTTTATATTCGAAGTAAATATTCCAGTCCTTTATTTAATGCTTTTACTCT